>SJYC01143870.1:0-22547 GCA_006408675.1 Madoqua kirkii
CATCAGGTGGCCAAAGTATTGGAGCTTCAGCTTCAGCATCAGTCTTTCCAATGAATATTCAGGACTGATTTCCTTTAGGATGGACTGGTTGGATCTCCTTGCAGTCCAAGGGACTCTCAAGAGTCTTCTCCAACACCACAGTTCAAAAGCATCAATTCTTTGGCGCTCAGCTTTCTTTATGGTCCAACTCTCACATCCATACATGACCACTGGAAAAACCATAGCTTTGACTAGATGGACCTTTGTCGGTAAAGTAATGTCTCTACTTTTTATGAAGAATGGTACAGATGAACCTCTTTGTGTGGCAGGAATAGAGACACAGCCGTAGAGAACAGACGTGTGGTCCTAGGCGGGGGAGTGGAGGCTGGGGCAAACTTAGAGACTAGCATTGATGTATACACAGTGTGTGTGTGTTCAATCAGTAAGTCATGTCCAACTCTTTGAGACCCCACGGACTGCAGCATACCAGGCTTCCCTGTCCTTTACTATCTCCTGGAGTTTGCTCAAATTTATGTCCACTGAGTCAGTGATGCTATCTAATCACCACATCCTCTGCCACCCTCTTCTCTTGCCCTCAATCTTCCCCAGCATCAGAGTCTTTTCCAGTGAGTCGACCCTTCAGATCAGGTGACCAAAGTATTAGAACTTCAGTGAATACTTAGGGTTGATTTCCTTTGGAATTGACTGGTTAGATCTCCTTGCAGTTCAAGGGACTTTCAAGAGTCTTCTCCAGCACCACAATTCAAAAGCATCAATTCTTCAGAACTTTATATCTATCAACTATCATATCCATCTTTATGGTCCATCAGTTCTTCAGCCTTCTGTATGGTCCAACTGTCGTATCCATACATGACTACTGGAAAAACCATAGCTTTGGCTATATGGATCTTTGTCAGCAAAGTGATGTCTCTGCTTTTTAATATGCTGTCTAGGTTTGCCATAGTTTTCCTTCCAAGGAGCAAGCATCTTTTAATATCATGGCTGCAGTCACCATCTGCAGTGATTTTGGACCCAAGAAAGTAAAACCTGTCACTGTTTCTACTTTTCCCCCTTCTGTTTGCCATGTACTGATGGGACCAGATGTTATGATCTTAGTTTTTTGAACGTTGAGTTTTAAGCCAGCTTTTTCATTCTCCTCTTTCACCTTCATCAAGAAGCTCTTTAGTTTGTCTTCACTTTCTGCCATTAGAATGGTATCATCTGTATATCTGAGATTGTTGATATTTCTCCCAGGAGTCCTGATTCCAGCTTGAGATTCATCCAGTGCAGCAGTTTGCATGATATACTCTGCATGTAAGTTAAATAAGCAGGGTGACAATATACAGCCTTGTCATGCTCCTTTCCCAGTTTTGAAGCAGTCCATTGTTCCATGTCTGGTTCTAACTCTTGCTTCTTGACCCTCATACAGGTTTCTGAGGAGACAGGTAAGGTGGTCTGATACTTCCATCTCTTTTAAAATTTTTCCACAGTTGTGGTCCACATAAAGACTTTTGCATAGTCAATGAAGCAAAAGTAGATGTTTTTCTGGAATTCTCTTGCCTTTTCTATGATCCAGCGGATGTTGGCAATTTGATCTCTGGTTTCTCTGCCTTTTCTAAACCCAGGTTATACATGTGGAAGTAAAGCCTAAAATCACAGGGGATCAGAGAAGGGATGAGATGATTTTAAAAGATGGAGAATCTTGATATTATTAGACTGACAGATGTTAGAAAGCTAGGTAATGTAAAGTGTGGGCACAGTAACTCATCCAGCACTGGTGAGCGGGAGACTGGACAGCCATTCTGTAAAGCCGCTTTGGCAGTGAAATCCTCAAGCACGTCCTGTGAACCAGCAGATCCGCTGCTGGATACACACCAGGGAAAGTCTCCCACAGGTCCAGAGGGACAAGCACCAGCATCTCCCACTGTAGCCTGACAGGGGGCAAGAAATGGGGGTAATCTGAGTGGGCTTCCCTGGCAGAGCAGGATAAGTATACCTGGGTGGACACCCCATAGACTATTACGCAGCCACCAGAGGCAGTAGTTAGAGATAGATACATATCAATGTGGTCACCTTAAAAGAATAGTGCTTAGTAAAAGACATAGTAAACAAGAAATACAGCACAGCTGCTTACATGCAATTGCATACCCACAAGACAACAGTATATATTTTGGAAAAACACGTTCAAATAAAAAACCATTAAAAATGGTTTCCTGCATATGAGAAGAGAAGGAAATGCAGATGATTCCTTGGAATCACACTTTTGATTTAAAAAATTAAACTGGAATTACAGTTTAAATTAAAAAGCATGACTCCACGGAAGAGTGAGATAAGATAGATGCTAACCTGGGAAGTGAGGTCCAAGGAGGGGAGTGTGTGTGTGTGTGTGTGTGTGTGTGTGTGTGCTTTCACGTGCATGCATGTACACACAGTCATGTTTTGAATGAAGCAGTGTTGTAACGTGTGAGTGAAATGGCAGACTCCAGTAGAGTTCTCGCCTCCACTCTGATTTACTCACAGTGTTGGTAATGACAACTGAGAGTTGTGTCCAAGTAGTTTTCCTCTGTCATTTCCTCAACCTTAATTTGGAGAAGGCAATGGCACCCCACTCCAGTACTCTTGCCTGGAAAATCCTATGGATAGAGGAGCCCGGTAGCCTGTAGTCCATGGGGTCGATAAGAGTCAGATACGACTGAGCAACTTCACTTTTCACTTTCATACATTGGAGAAGGAAATGGCAACCCACTCCAGTGTTCTTGCCTGGAGAATCTCAGGGACGGGGGAGCCTGGTGGGCTGCTGTCTATGGGGTCACACAGAGTCGGACATGACTGAAGTGACTTAGCAGCATCAGCAGCAACCTTAATTAAGTTCATTTGCTTTTTTTTTTTCTTATTACTAAAGCAGTGTCTGCTCCTTACAGACTTAACAGAAAATTATAAGCCAGACTAACAGAAAGATCCATGAACCTACTCACCCACAGAAGTATCCAGATGCTTTTTGGTTTTTCAAAATTCAGTGAAACCCTCATGCAGGGAACGGTATATTATGAGTTTCTTCTGTGTCCAGAGACACTTGTGTAACTTCATTTTTAATGGCTGCCTGGCTTTCCATTGTCCAGGGGCACCATCCTTAGCATGGCCAGCCCCCTTCAGCCAGACATCAATTGTTTCTAAATAGTGCTACTTCGCTTACAGCAGTGAGTGAACAGGAGCTGTTGAAGATAATTCCCTGTCCTCCATTCGGCTCATTTTTAAAGGAGTCTTCAGGATTGGATTCAAAACTGTCTAATGCCACAAAAAATCCACTCAGCATCATGGAAGTCAGAGCACCAGATCCCTTCAGAACCATTCTGGGGCTGGTCATGAATGAGAATAAGGAAACAGGATCATTCCCCACCGTTTGGAAAGAGTCATTTTCGTTACTTGTCCTGGTGCCAAAGTACAATATGGCCCCCTGGTTTCTGCACTGTAATCAACTGGTGCACAATTAAGCCACATAATGTCTAAAGGGAGCCCGTGTGGGCTGTATGTATTGCCTCATACAGGCAATGTATGATAGGGGCAGGTGGTGAAATAAGAAGCCCTGAGTGTTTTCAAAACTGCAGGGAAATCACTATTTATGTTTAAATCTATATCCCGCACCAGGTGAGGGGCCAGGACAAGCAAGCCCAGGGGTTAAGATACAGCGTGGTTTTCTGAGCGCTTCCTGTCTTCAACATACCCCCTAAACTGGCGGATTTGAAGATTTGATTTAATCCTTCCAGTTGGTAGGTTTAAGCCCCAGGAAGCCAGTGCCAGTGTTTATTCCAGCCTCGGTAGTTCAGAACTGGCCGGGCAGCTCTGCAGCCAGCTTGTCAAGCCCCAGAAGCAGCAGCCTTGGCGTGGAGATGACTACGCACTGACATTTCCATGTCTTTAGAGCACCACTTCTTTTGTGCCGGAGCAGAAGAAACCCACATTTCTCTTTGCAAACTAGCCCTCTGTTGTCAGGAAGCTCTGAATAGACGCACTGTTTCCAGGGCCTGTTTGGAAGCTCTTGAATGTGTTCTCCAGCCTGTGTTATATTAACAGAGAACTGCTTTACAAAGAATTAGCGCTGGGCAGCCCCATCCTCCTGGTAGGCCAGGTGAGCCTCTGCATGAGTTACAGTTGATGGGGGCAAGAACTACTCAAGCTTCCAGCAATGCCTTCCGTGCCCTGCTTCCAAATAGCAGTGCAGGCCATAGCTGAGTGTTTTGACAGCTTATATCAGCAGTTTTCTCGGCTGATACATTGATTGCAGTTTGGACCTGAGTCCTGCTGATCTAATAAAACATCACCGTCATAACAGAGAAAGTAAAAGTCTTGTTTGTGGTCCCAGCCACCTGGCAAGTGGCTTTACAGAGCCACTCTAAAGCTGGCTGTAGGGTCCAATGGAAACTGATGTAACCTTGGGCACGGACTAATTATTTTCAGTGTTGGTTTTTTTTTTAACGTAATCTCTTCAGTTATCAATGTTCTCGTTTCTTACTATGATTCTGCATGTCAGGTTGGTTTACTTTGCTTTTTGGTTCTTGTTGGAACAAACGTTTGGAACAATGGACTAAAGGGTTTAAGACAACAGACAGGTTACAGCTCAAGGAAGCAGGTCTTTTATTAGACAGATAGTCCCCAAGACACGGCAGCAGGCCGAGCGTAAAGGAGTCATAGTCCTCTCTCAAGACCTCGTCTTCCCCCTTTTTATACTTCCTGTCTCCTCCTTTGGTTGTGCCCTGTGCAAAACAGGGCTTGTACCCACCACCAGTCAATGAAAGGGAATGCAGATAGGCACAGGCTCAAGGCTGATTGACAACTGCAAGTTATGTAACAGCAGGTTCTATTGTGTATGTCATCTCTTAATTGAGTCTGTTCCAATCAGATGCATATATGTGTAGAATATTCGTGAACCCTTCATGGGCTCCTAGCTGCCTAAGGTCGCTAGAGGAGGCCCCTGTGGTTAGTTCGCATCCCCTGAGTGCTAGGGCATGTGTTCAGGAGGTGGAAAAGTCTCCCTGGTTATTTTGGAGCATGTCTGTGAGCTCCCCTGGGTGCCTCTGGGATGGGTTTAGAGATGAGCTGGCATCCTTTCCGGCGAGGGCCCCCCTGGTTGCTCCTGCCTAACTTCCTACCTAACATGCATTATGTTTATAAATGTGCATCTGTTCAAAGGGAAACAAAGGTGCCTTCACAGACACTGACACAGGCATTGTGCATCAATGTCACCAGCAGCCTGAGGCTGTGGCCTTAACTGCGTGCTCGTTACCCTATGTAGGGGGTGAAATGCACATTTTAAAAACTCAGCTGAAGTCCAGATTACACTTTAAGGCATGCACAAAATTTTTCCTTGTGTTTTGGAATGGATGTTCTGATTATCTTACAATATTCCAATTGGCCTGCTGTCTTATCATAAACATCCTTTACTTTCACAGCAATTGCTGACCATCCAGGAGGAGTTGAACAACAAAAAGTCAGAACTGGAGCAAGCAAAGGAAGAGCAGTCACACACACAAGCATTACTCAAAGTCCTCCAGGAACAAGTAAGTGAAGCCACAGCTCCGACCCGCAAATCGGTTCAAACACAGACGCGCGCTTCCCCATGTTTGACACATGCACAAACACTGGATGAAGTTAATCTGCAGTAGGATTAGCCTGGACCATCCCAACCTCCCAGCTTTGCTGCATGGGATTTTTAATCTTATCTCCAGCATCTCTGTTCTCACTTCAGTACCTCTTAGGCCATTCAAGCCTTCCAGCGATCTATGAAACTTTCTTCCAGAAGACAAGTGAATTTTGATTAAATTTTAAAGCATTGGCGATGCAGATAAATTTCAGAGCAAGCAGCTAGTTTCATCTTAAGTCTAATCATGAGGAAAATGAGTTTAGCATAGCCCATGGTCCTCCTGCAGACATCTGAATAAAAAAGACTGATTCATAGCAACATTAAAAAAAAAACAAAAACCACAAAACTCTCCCCTGTGCAGCAGGGCACTTATCTAGCCAGGGTGAGCAACAGACCTTTTATACGAAGTTTGTAAATCTGATCATTTCATCCTGGCGTTCTCTGATACTAAAGTGTGGCCTGACATGATAAGTGGATTTGAAAGTATTGTCTTACAGCAGGGTAAGATGGATTGCTTGGCAGCTGAGTGAAGTCTAAGCCCCGTTATCTACACAGAAGAAGCCAGGCAAGTTCCTGAAATACTTTCCTACTTCTGGCCTTCACAGGCTGCCCATGAAGTAATGAATGGCAAATGGAAGGGGAAAAAATCACATGTAGTAGCCCCAACCCTTTGGGGGTAGTCAAATTTAGATTGCTTTAAAATTTCTACTTACCATGATATATGAGGAGGTCCTTTGTACAACATAAATCACTTCAAAAGTGATTAAAAAAAAAAAACTATGAAGTTGGGGAAGTATGACCTTAGTCCACTGTGACTCAGTCACTGTACAAATGATTTTTTAATGGTTTGAAATCAAGAAAATATATTTTCACTTTCTTCTAAAAATATCAGTGAATTGTGAGAGCGCCTTGAAGGTGTTGGATAGTTTATAAGCTTTTTTAGCTTTGGAGGAAAATCCTTTCTTAAGTTAATTGTTATCTTTATGTGATTAAGACAGATTTGGTGACATAGACTGAGTCTGACTGTGTATGGTTTTGGAGAAGTTAGATTGAACCGGGAAATCCTGATGACTAAATTCACAGTGACCAGCTGTCTAAGAGACCTGCAGTCTTTCTTTTCTTCTCTTCTTTCTTCCTTTGCATTATGAAAAAGCTTCCAACAAATTGGAGCAGATTTGCTCCAGATTTGCACCTGATCAAACGTACATGTCCCTGAGCTTTGTTGTTTTGTGTTTTCTCTCTCTGTCTCTTTGATTTACTGGGATGAGGAGGGGTGAATTCCTCTTCCTCTAAAGGACTCCAATCCTTTAGGCTGATTTGAAGTCCAAACCCCAGACATAAAAATAGATGCTAAGTTTTGCAGATCGCGTTGCTATATCCTTGTCATGACACACGTTTTTAAAGAACAGTGAGCACACACAAGTTTTGGTGAAGCATCACACTGCGTTCTCCATTCCTTAAAAAAAAAAAAAAAAGATAAACAGGTAATGTGAAAGAGATTCAGAACAACTAAAATCACTGAAGACCTAGGAAGTATGACTGGAGAGGAAACATTTTAAAATCTGCTGTGCTAATGGGATGGCTCTTTTTCAAGCAAAGGCCCCGAGAATACATTAGTCTAAGAGGGCTACTGTTTTCCCAGGAGCCCCTCGGCTGGAGCCCCCATCTGTCATCTTAGAGACAAGAGCAGGCAGTGGACATGTTCCTTCTGTCCCCGTAGAGCCACCACCCAGCCACCCACACACACATGTACAATTAGAAACACACCTACCTCTGCATGGGCTTCCCTGGTGCCTCAGGTGGTAAAGAATCCGCCTGCAATGCGGGAGACCCGGCTTCAATCCCTGGGTTGGGAAGGTCCTCTGGAGAAGGGCATGGCAACCCACTGCAGTATTCTTGCCTGGAGATCCCAAGGACAGAGGAGCCTGGCGGGCTACAGTCCACGAGGTCACAAAGAGTTGGACACGACTGAGCCACCAACACTCACTTTTCGACACCTTCTTCTTAAGCCCAGGTATCCTCAGACACGATGCCAACCTCTCCATCTCGAGGTGAGCAGCAGCTCCGGAGGGGACAGGAGGTAGGCTGGTGAGGACGGAAGGGCCAGCCCCCCACCCCAGGCAAGACACAGACACAGACACAGACACACACACACACACACACACACACACACACACACACGGCGGAGTGAGGTAACACGAAGCAGGACAATGGAATTTATTTAAGCAGAAGAAGGAGAGCGATTGGTGTGTTTGTGCTGGGAAACATGTGAAGGTGGGACAGGGCTTTAAATAGAGTCCATTCCTTCCACTGAAGAAAACAGCAAAACCTTCTTCTGAGCCAGCCCACTCTTAACTCCCGGAAGCGCGAGTTGCAAGGCGGGATGAGCAGCGAGGGAGATGGTGAGGGTCATCCATGGAAAGAAAACTCTCAGATCGGAAAGCAGGGGTTCTGAAGTCCCTTCGTGCCCTCTGACCAGCTGGTCTTCCTGTTGCCGAGGTGCACTTGGCTCCTCACGTCTCGCACACGTTGCCCGAGCCCCCTCGTCCTTGTTGTGTGCGGAAACATCCGTGCTGCCACCCTGAGGACCCAGAATGTCTCTTTCTCAAGCGCGGTGATGTGGAAGTGAGCCTTCTTCAGCTCCACAGATCCGGATCTGCAGTCAGCTGCCCCCTCCTCAGCCCCTTCACATCGCCACGGCTTTGGCAGAGCCCCGCTCTCGGCTTGGAGAGCAGGTGGCTTTCTTGCTGAGAGTTTGAGATCGCCTTGCAAAAACCAAGGAAGCTTTCCTGCTGACACGTACACAGAGCCCAAAAGAACCAACATCTGAGTCAAACATGTTGCTGGTACATTTGTTTTCTTTCAGACTTTAAGCATTTATATCGCACCGTGAGTGCTTTATTTTAGGCATTACAAAAAGAGAGTGCTGAAGATGCTGCTTCCTAAGCACAATAAGCCAGGAGGAAATACCAGCAAACAGCTTCAAGGCTGCTCACCTTTGCCCTTGTTCTCTGTCTCCACGTGTTTGCTTCAAGACAGGCTGGAATAAAAATGCCAATTAAAGGTTTCCAGGACATCTCCTGATAACTGATCACTCCTAAGCCTTCTGAGAGAGAACGGAGAGAAGGGCATTTTCAGATGTGCACTGTTAAAAATCTCAGCTTTTCTTCTAAGCCTCGGTGACCAAGGAGATGAGGTCCTATTTCTTCCTTTCCAAAAAAGCAGCAGAGCTTCTTCCTATAGGCCTCCAGAAACCACGTCAGTCATTCAAATAGGTTTCCGAGGAGCACCCGTACAGTAGCGCTGCAGCGCATTAAAGCAAGTGAAAATACATCACTCTCGAATAATCATTAGTATAACATCATTTAGCTGGCGGCAACTTGCAAACACTGCAGGGTTTAAATTAATAGCAATACAACGAGGAAATGAAATCATTTATTATTCTTAAGAACCAATTTTATACATTTTATGCCTATGAAACTGCTTTCTAATCTTATTATTTAAAAAGAATGGCCAAGGCCCATTTATTTTTTTGCCAGCCATCATGTTTCATAAAATATTGGCCTCAAACTGGTTTCAGTAGGACTCGTGAGAATTACGTGCTCCTTCTGTTTTGTTTCTGTTGGAAGTTTTCTAAAGTGTAGCTTCAGATAAATCAGGGTTAACAGGATGATATACACTTAATAGATATGCTTGCTTATTCATTTGGGTTTTTTTTTCTTTGAACCTGCAGTTGAAGGGTACCAAGGAGTTGGTCGAGACCAATGGCCACAGCCACGAGGACACAAATGTAGGTACCCCGAATCTGATATTTGCTTTTCTTGCTTGGTGTTGATTAAATGCTCATGAGAAGGTGGCACTTTTGAACACAAAGGAAGTCAGAAACCCTACCTCTCAGTAGCTTATCAAGATGACCAATGTGTGGTTTGGCAATAAAACAGGGTAGGTACTATTAGCTTCGGTTACCAAATGTCAACGTAGAAGTACTTGAGCTAATCTCTGTCACAAAAGTTCCAATCTCAATGAACTCATTCGAGCCCTTTATGTTTTCAAAGCTGTAAACTAATGTGGTGTTGGGATGGCAAATGGAACGAGACCCAGCAGGATAATAAGTTGTCTATTGCGTGTGTATCTGTTAGGTTTGCCTGGCAGTGAAGATGGTAGTGAAATGATTGTAATAGGCATCAGTGAAATGCTTGCTGTGCTGAAGAGGGTTCAAAGCAAACACCTTCTCCCAGAAAAACCCCTGAATGTGTACCTCCCTCTGTCTCTGACCCAGATTAGTAGCGTGGTGCGTCCTTACTCTTGAGAGAGACTAATGGTACCCGATCCCACTTGGCACCCAGCTTCTTCTCCTTATTCGTCAGACACTCTTTACCTTGTAAGTTCTTTAGTCTCAGATGAAACAGTACACCGTGTAGATCATTGTCTCTCCACACGTGTGATGATTTTGCCTGTGCCTTTTCTGAAATCTCTTTGCTGTCTGTCTGTATCTGCCTGGCCTCATCACAGAAAATGCTTACTGAGCAGTTCTTTCACGTAACACAGAGTCAGACATGGTAATGAATGCCCAGTTAAGCTGGAGCTGGGAGAAATTACACGTCTCGTGTTCACTCTTGTTTTAATTATATACAGCAGAGAGCTGACATTCGGAGTACCAAAGAATCCCTCTTGATTACTTGTTACTCCCAAACGGATATTTGACATATGACGCTTATGAGAACCTACTGTGTGCGTGGGGCTCTGCTCAGTGCGGGAGGGGTGCGTCTGCCCTCAGAAAGCTACAACAAAAGACTGATGGGCTAAGGAGCACGTGGGCAGGCAACACACAAGATGAGGCACACGTACAGGACGGTGAGGTGGATGTGATGTGATGTGGTTTGAAATCTGGACTTTGCTGCTTACTCGCTATGTCAGCTTAACCTGTTCCTAAACCCCTCCGAGCTTCATTTGCGAAATTATCTACAAAGCCTACCTCAAAAACTCACAATGATACAATAAGCTAAGGCACATGGGAACCTTAAGATGTGGTTGTTACGGCTTCTCCGTAATGGATAATCAGGAACGACCTCCTGGAAAGTTAGGGAAGAAAGCCATTCACCCGGAGCTCTCCGCAGGCAACAGTGAGGCCTAAGCAGCGTTTGTCTTCACCCTCCAGTGTTTGATTACTCCATCCCTACCTGAAAGCCCTTTTTCAGGATCCTATCTTCCAGGGACACATTGCTGCTATGTTTCAAAATTCTTGCATGCACCGCTCCCGCCCTCCCCAAAGTCAGCCTTTCAAGGAAGCTGCTGTCTAATCCAATAAGCCAGGCAAAGTAGCAGTGTGCCTCAACCCCCCTGATCTGTAAAATGGGGTGATAGCACCTCCCTCTCCTTCCGTATGGTTTACTGTGGGAAGCAAATGGGATACTTGATGTGGAACCACTAAATAATTGTGAGGTTCTAACTGCGTAGGATGTTGTTAAGCTTATGAACTCATCTGCCGATGGAATTAAATTGGATGATGCATGGAAAGATAGGCCTGACACAATGTCTAGTCTGTAAGCTCTTTCTTACAAAATGTCTAAAGACATTTATTATTGACTGGAAAAAGTGAAGAGAGATCTTCTTTAAGGTCTGATTCCTCTCGAAAGGAAAGTTTTAATGTTTAAAAATACCTCTCTAGGTACTTGGCAGTCCAGTGGTTAAGATTCTGCGCTTCCAATACAGGGGGTGCATGTTTGATCCCTGGTCAGGGAATTCAGATCCCACATGCCAGGAGGCATGGCCAAAAAATAAAAAATTATGAAAAAAAAATTTTTGAAACCTCTCTAGAATCCATGACACATGCTTTGTAATCAACCACCATTGAGAGATGTTATTCGCGCAGGCCGGCTAGGAGGGAGGAGCAGGACCTTGCCGGGGGGAGGCAGGGGGGAGAGGTTTGCAGGCTGATGGAGCCTGGTAGCAATAGCGTGTCTTCCTCTCTCACTGGGAAGAGGGCTAGGCTGGTTTCTGTAACCGTAAAAACCGCCTGTTTATTCAGGTGCTTCCCTGTAGGTGGAATGTTCCCTTGCCTTTCTCTTTTCTGCCATGCTGTCTCCTTTAGGCAGCTTCCCCAGCACCCCGTTCAGGCTGCGGTGCAAGATGAGAAACAAAAAGGAGTTATTTGAGCCACACATTCAGAGCACTAGCAAAATAGTTTAAGTTTTGTTTGTTTGTTTGTTTTTTTAATATCTGTATATCATCTGAAGTTTTCACCCTGTGGTCAGACTGAGAAGGTTTGCATACACTTGGATCACTGACTAGCCGTGTGACCAGAACCAGTGATTTGACCTCTTAGAACTTCACTTTGCTCGTCTAGAAGTGACCTGTGCAAAACGCTATATAGAAACACCCAGCCCAGAGTACCTTCTCAACAGGTATCAATTCCCTTCTCATGCATCATATCAGCAGTATTTAATACAGTAGGCAGTGTTTGACACGCTGAATTTTAATGCAGATCATGAGGTTTAAAGCTTCTGGCCCAGAGGTTATTGACTGAGGCATATAGATTTTTTTTTTTGACCATCGTTATTCACATGCAAGGACAAGAACTTTGTACATTTATCATTTATTAATAATACATAGTGGACTGGCACTGGCTTTGCTGGATATTCTTGTGAGATTAACAGTTGCTTCCTTAAAACAATATATTTTATTAGAAAAGGAGCTTTGTATGAAACTGGAAAATTACAGAAAAGAATACAAAGGTAGGAAGTCAGGCTTCCCTGGTGGCTCAGTGGGAAAGAATCCGCCTGCCAAGCAGGAAACAGGGGTTCAGTCTCTGGGTTGGGAAGATCCCCTGGAGAAGGAAATGGCAACCCACTTCTGTAGTCTTATCTGGGAAATCCCATGGACAAAGGAGCCTGGTGGACTGCAGGCCATGGGGTCAAAAAAGAGTTGGACACGAGAGTGACTAAACAACATACAGAGGTAGAGAAAAAGATCTCATTACTCAGAAATCGTCACTATCAGTATTTTATTTTAGTTCTTCTCAGTCACATGCATGTATATGGCCAGAAGGGGGAAACCATTAAGAAAAAGAAGAAGAAATAAATATGATTTCATAGTGTCTTCTGTTTTATACCTTTCTGATTTCTCATTATACCATGAATATTTTTCATGTCAACAAATGTTCCTCAAAAGCATGGTTCTTAATGGCTGTAGAATGGAGACGTGAACTAATTGAACTGCATGCCTAATGTGTTAGGCTTTTAACTTCTCATTTTTTTAACATTATAAACAAATGCCATGATGTACACACCCATAAATCTTGGTCTGCATTGCTCCTGTTTGTTTCTGGAGGATTCTGTACATTAAGAGCTGTGTTGCAAAGTCTGGCAGGGTGGTTTGGACTCATGGAACAGCTGGGCGTTCAGAATGTTGGGGTGGGAGCTTCCCTGGTGGCTCAGTGGTAAAGAATCTGCCTGCCAGTGTGAGAGACACGGATTCGGTCCCTGGTCCAGGAAGATCCCACATACTGCAGGGCAACTAAGCACCACAACGATTGAGCCTGTGATCTAGGGCCCAGGAGCTGCAACCGCTGAGGCCCTGGCAGCCTGGAGCCCCCACTTGCTGCAACTAGAGAGTAGCCCCCACTCACCACATCTGAGTAAAAGCTGAGCAGCAACGAAGACCCAGCACAGCCGAAACTAAATAAATAACATTATTTTTTTAATAGAAAGAATATTAGCTTGGCAGGTGCACACAGATCATATCCATCAGTCATCCTAAAGGGATCTGCTCAAAGATACGTGGAATCTTAACGATTTAATAACTCACTGGCCAACTCACTTGCCTCAAGAGCCAAGCTCATGGGGCATTAGCTACATGAAGAGTCAGCAGTCACTTACATTATTCTGTCATTCTCGTGTCTTCTGGAGCAATGACAGTGTCTGACCCACACCTCCTGCAGTATTCTCGAAGTCCCCAAGCAGAGGTACCCTTGCAAAGCCCACCCTTGTCCCACGCACAAGACCTTCTGTAGGCTCATGCCCACAAGAAAAAAGATTCTAACAACTAATCTACAAGCATTAGCGCCAGAAACAGATCGATTGCCAAGGCCTTTTCTCTAAGAGGGCTGTGTTTGGGATTTGAAATAGGTTTTTCCCTGTATTTGAAACTGGATTTGTATAAGTACACCAAAGTTTAAAACTAGCCTTTAGCACAGATCCTTTAGAGATTTCAGTTATTCCAGAACCAATTTTCTTTCCTAAAAGCCCAGGCTATGATTTTTTTTTCTCTCAGCTCTCTCTTAATTCCTAGGATTGCTGAAAAACTAACCCAGCTCATTATATGTAACAGATATTAAAATCTCACTTTAAAAATAGAATCTCAATTTAAATTATTACTATTAGTTTATTGAATTAAAAGAATTTAATATCTGTCCTCATCTTGCATCTTTTTTAACAGCCTTCTCCCAAATGCCTCCCAGAGGTATCCCATTGCCAGCTATGATCCTTACATACATACGTTTGGTGGAAGGAAAGAGAGAGAGAAAGGCTTCGAATAAAGTGGCTACTTAAGCCAGCAATGTATACAGAACAATTTATTCTCAAGGTGTTCCATGAATTTTGTTTTATTTTTGTTTGGCCACACCACACAGCTTGTGGGATCTCAGTTCCCTGACCAAGGATCGAACCTGAGCCCCCTACTTTGGACACACAAGGGAGTCCCTTCCCGTGAATTTTTTTTCTCCTCCCTCTTTGTGTCTGCTCCAGCCAAGCTGCTGCTCCCAACCTCTGTTTGCCTACTTCACGCTCACACACTGGAGATAGAGAAATCATTGGCCATCTGCAAAGAGTCTGAATTTGTGGTGTTGAAGGTTACCACCACTGAGTGGAATACCTTTCCCATCCCCCAAAATAAAAAACATGAAAGAGAAAAGATTTTTCAGCTTTTCACGTTGTGTCTACAAGAAAGTGAATCCTCAATGTGCCCAAGTAGAGAAAGAGCTGCTGTGTGAAGGATGTGCTTCAGGTTTAGCATGCCACAGCAGACAGCCGCTGTTCACCAGGTATTCTAACGGTGTGTACTGCATGGCGGGAGTTCTGCTAGTGCCAAGTCCTGGGCCTGGTGTCAGGGAGTGCACTCATCTTTCAGGTGCATAGCCACGAGAGAGAAAGCATATATACTGGTGTGTTAAACAAGGCGAAAGAAAAAGAAAAAACCCACAGGAAACTGGGACCCTGGTCTCAAAGGGCAGAGACAACGCAGGCTCTGCCCTTTCCTCCCATAACAACTTCCTGCCCACTCTTGGGGGGCCCTGCTCTTGAACTGGAAGAGGAAAAGACAGGAAGGAACCCCTCAGCCCCCCTTCCGCCCCGTTCCACAGGCTCGGCGGGCGGGAGCTGGGGCACCAGCCCAGGGAGCAGTGCCTGGCAGACCCCAGCGGTGAGACTGCAGACAGACATCATGGTCCTTCCAGCGCCTGCGTGTCTTCTTCTCACTCTGAGCTGTGCAGAGTCCCTCAGTTTGTGCTCCAACACAGGCTTCCATCTCTTTAAAACAAAATTAGTGTAGTGTAATTGGTTTACTGACATTGTGTTAGTTTCAGGAGTACAACAAACTGATTCAGTTATCCATATACACATATTAACTCTCTTTTAGATCCCTTTCTCATATAGGTCATCAGTAAAACATTGAGTAGCGTTCCCTGTACTATATAGTAGACCCTTGTTGGTTATCCATCTTATATATGGTGGTATGTACTTTCAGGGCCCCCCAGTGAGGTCAGTGGCAAAAGAATCTGCCTGCCAGTGCAGGGGCTGCTGGCAACATGGGATGGATCCCTGGGTGGGGAAGATTCCCCTGGAGGAGGAAATGGCAACCCACTCCAGGATTCTTGCCTGGAGAATCCCATGGACAGAGGAGCCTGGAGGGCTCCACTCCATGGGGTTGCAAAAAAGTCAGACATGATTGAGCACAGGCACAATGTATGTTTATCCCAAGCTCCTGATTCATACCCACCATGTTTTCCCTTTGATAACCTGTAAGTTTGTTTTCAATATCTGTAAGTCTATTTCTGTTTTGTAAATAAGTTCATTTGGATCATTTTTTAAAGAAAAAATTAGATTCCCCATATGAGGGATCATATTATGTTTGTCTTTGTCTGACTTCACCTTCCACCTCTTTTTGGCTCAGTAAATCAAGTACTCATTGAAGGAGGCAGGAGTGTGTGGAGGTTAGGACCAGAGCTGGGTGCCAAGCAGCCTGGCCTGAGTCCGGGTTCTGTCATTTACTGTCTGGTAGACCCTGAGTCATGCCTGGCGCCCTGCACCGCCGTTTAATTCACATGGAAAATGAAGGTACTGACCGCAGCTACCTTGCAGGGTTCCTGTGAGCAGTGCTGAGCAGTGCTGATGTGGCCAGGAAGTCCTGGCTGTTAGTACTGCCCCATCCTTCCACCCGCCGGGTGCGATGCTGGGTTCTGGAGATGCATCGGTGATTGCTAGAGGCCTGGCTCCTGCCCTGCTTGGAGCTGATGCTGTCACACCCTCCTCTTACCCAAACTCCCTTTCTCTCCGTCTCATTCCATCAAGACTCACTCTCCACCTTCAGGTCGACTGTCATTCAGTCGCTCGGTCGTGTCTCTTTGTGACCCCATGGACTGCAGCACGCCGGGCTTCCCTGTGCTTCGCCTTCTCCTGGACCGTCCTTAAACTCATGTCCATTGAGTCGGTGATGCCATCCAACCATCTCATCATCTGTCGTCCCCTTCTCCTCCTGCCTTAAGGTTGATATCACGGTACAAACAATGAATGGGCTTGAGGTAGCTAGTGGGCATGTTTTCATAAACTCTCTGGAGATAAGACCTTTCTTGGAAGGATTGGGTCCATGGGGAGGAGACTCTGGTGGGCATAGGGCACCATGCATGAGTGTATAGGGGGCTTTGAAACCCCTGAAAAGTTTAACTGGAAAATCAGTAGCCACTTTGTCTTCCTTCAGGGAGAGATGGGCCCACAGCTGTAGCTGCCTGAGGTCACCCTTGCTCTGGACGTGCGTGCATGCTAAGTTGCTTCATTTATGTCCAACTCTTTGCAACTCTATGAACCACAGCCCACCAGGCCCCTCTGTCCATGGGATTCTCCAGGCAAAAATACTGGAGTGGGTTGCCAGGCCCCTCCTCCAGGGGTTCTTCCCAACCCAGGGATCAAACCCGCATCTCTCATGTCTCCTGCATTGGCAGGTGGGTTCTTTACCACTGGCGCCACTAGGATGCCGAATATTTCCTTTATCCTACAAGACATGTCCCTGTTCACATACTAAATGTTCACAGCCAGAATCCAGCCTCCTCCTCCAGTCACAGCCTCTGTAACGCTGCTTTTCTCCTGCTGCGGCTAACCTCCCCACTGCAGCCCGCCTCTACTCTCCTGCCTGCAAACCCGCATCTCTCATGTCTCCTGCATTGGCAGGTGGGTTCTTTACCACTGGCGCCACTAGGATGCCGAATATTTCCTTTATCCTACAAGACATGTCCCTGTTCACATACTAAATGTTCACAGCCAGAATCCAGCCTCCTCCTCCAGTCACAGCCTCTGTAACGCTGCTTTTCTCCTGCTGCGGCTAACCTCCCCACTGCAGCCCGCCTCTACTCTCCTGCCTGCATGCAGCTAGTTGACGATGTTTTGTTTTGGGGAATTAGCTTTCTGCCATGCCATTTGCTGTGAAATCCAATATTCCTTCTGAAAAAACCTACACGCATCCCAACCCAGCCCTCTTGGAAAGAATTGATGGTGAGAGGAGACTCAATTTGTACACCTACTCCCCCAAACCTGCAGAGCTCCAGGGAGGGATGAGAAAAGGGAGCTGCTGCCAGGATAGACTGAAGCTGACTTCAGGGTTCGCACTTTGTTTCTGGCAAACACTGGAGAGATTTCCTTACCAGGAGCCTTCCTGCCAAGCAGGCCCTGCATTTCTGCAGCTGGAGCTGGTGCTGCAGTTGGTCCTTTTTGTCAGGGACAGAGCTCCGAGGACCTGCCTGGCCATTGGAGGATTTGGAGCATGTAATAGGGTTGGTGGTGGTGGTGGTCAGTTGTTAGGTTGTGTCTGACTCTTTGCGACCCCCTGGATTGCAATACACGCCAGGCCTCCCTGTCCCTCACTATCTCCCAGAGTTTGCCCAAATTCGTGTCCCTTGAGTCAGTGATGCCATCCAACCCTCTCATCCTCTGCTGCCTTCTTCTCCTTTCACCTTCAATCTTTCCTAGCATCAGAGTCTTTTCCAGTGAGTCAGCTCTAATAGGATTGGCACATGTTTAATAAAGCTGACAGGTTTGGCTTGGAGAAGTGAAAACACCTTTTCCCCCAGGTCAAGTTAGAAACAGCCAAAGGAGACATAAATTTAGTGCTGAGTGAAATGGTCTGACACAGACATGAGAGTTTTATACCTGATGCCAAGATCTGAAACCAAAGTTTTCCATTTTGGAAATGAATACTCTTCCCCTAAAAGGTTAATGATAATCCTTTTTTTCCCCCGTTTTTTAAATTTTACTTTATTTTACTTTATAATACTGTATTGGTTTTGCCATACATCAACATGAATCCACCATGGGTGTGCATGTGTTCCCAATCCTGAACCCACCTCCCTCCCCAAACCATCTCTCTGAGTCATCCCAGTGCACCAGCCCCAAGCATCCTGTATCCTGCATCGAACCTGGACTGGTGATTTGTTTCTTATATGATATTATACATGTTTCAATGCCATTCTCCCAAATCATGTGATAGAAGCAAAAGCAATTGTTTAGAATGAAAGATTAGTAACTTTTTTTTCCATTCTCCCAAATCATCCCACCCTCTCCCTCTCCCACAGAGTCCAAAAGACTGTTCTATACATCTGTGTCTTTTTGCTGTCTTGCATAGAGGGTTATCATTACCATCTTTCTAAACTCCATATATATGTGTTAGTATACTGTACTGGTGTTTTTCTTTCTGGCTTACTTCACTCTGTATAATTGGCTCCAGTTTCATCCACCTCATCAGAACTGATTCAAATGTATTCTTTTTAATGGCTGAGTAATACTCCCTTGTGTATATGTACCACAGCTTTCTTATCCATTCATCTGCTGATGGACATCTAGGTTGCTTCCATGTCCTGGCTATTATAAATAGTGCTGTGGTGAACATTGGGGTACACGTGTCTCTTTCAATTCTGGTTTCCTCGGTGTCTATGCCCAGCAGTGGGATTGCTGGGTCATAAGGCAGTTCTATTTCCAGTTTTTTAAGGAATCTCCTCACTGTTTTCCATAATGGCTGTACTAGTTTGCATTCCCACCAACAGTGTAAGAGGGTTCCCTTTCCTCCACACCCTCTCCAGCATTTATTGCTTGTAGACTTTTGGATTGCAGCCATTCTGACTGGTGTGAAATGGTACCTCATTGTGGTCTTGATTTGCATTTCTCTGAAAGATTTGCATCTCTGAAAGATTAGTAACTTTTATAGATCCAACACACACACACACACACACACACACGTGTTCTTAAAAGAGCATTTCTTTTTGTGGAAAATGTGGTAAGTGCAAGAAAATACAGAGAATACAACCACCTGCAATCTTACAACTCAGAAATGAGTGTTCACACTTCTTTGTGTTTCCTTCAGCTTTGTCCATGTACACACATACACACTTCTGCCAGATTTACAGTTTACCATACGGGCAGTTTTACAGCCTACATTTATTTTTCATTGTGAATCATGAGTATTCCCCCATGTTATCAAATATTTTCTTAATATGACATTTCTATGCTTTTAATTTATTATACTTTTAATTGGAGGACAATTGCTTTACAACGCGGTGTTGGTTTTTGCTATACATCAACATGAGTCAGCCTTAGGTATACACAGGCCCCCTCCCTCGTGAGCCTCCCTCTCACCTCCCTCCCCTCTAGGTTGCACAGAGCACCAGTTTTGAGTTCCCTGAGTCACACAGCAATTCCCACTGGCTGTGTATTTTGCACATGGTGATACACACCTTTCAGCACTGCTCTCTCAGCTCGTCCCTCCTCCTTCCCCACTGTGTCCACAAGTCTGTTCCCTGTGTCTGCGTCTCCACTGCTGCCCTGCAGATAGGTTCATCAGCATCATCTTCCTCAATTCAGTTCAGTCACTCAGTCGTGTCCGACACTTTGCAGCCTCGTGGACTGCAGGTCTCCCTGGTCCATTACCAACTCCCAGAGCTTGCTCAAACTCATGTCCATCGAGTCAGTGATGCCATCCAGCCATCTTATCCTCTGTCGTCTCCATCTCCTGCCTTCAATCTTTCCCAACATCAGAGTCTTTCAAATGAATCAGTTCTTTGTATCAGGTGGCCAAACTCAACTTCAGCATCAGTCCTTCCAATGAACACCCAGGACTGATCTCCAGAGTCTTCTCCAACACCACAGTTCAAAAGCATCAATTCTTTGGTGCTTATCTTTCTTTATAGTCCAACTCTCACATCCATACATGACCACTGGAAAAACCATAGCCTTAACTAGATGGACCTTTGTTGGCAAAGTAATATCTCTGCTTTCTAGAGACATCTAGATTCCATATATATGCGTTAATACATGACACTTGATTTTCTCTTTCTGACTTTTAATGACTGCTTAAATACTTAATGCATAGGTGTCCTGTGTCCTGTAGGTTACTTCATGTGTCTGCCGTGGGACTTTAAAATGTATTTTGTCTTTGCTGTCATGGATAGTGTGCAGTGCCTAGGGTTTAACAATGCATTAGTTAATTCATCTACCATTTAAGCACTTTTGAAATGGGGAAGCTTTTCCACTTAATTGGGATTTAGTGATAGATCCCTTATGATTATACAGTACAAGTGACAAACAGATTCAAGGGATTAGATCTGATAGACAGAGTGCCTGAAGAACTATGGACAGAGGTTCATGACATTGTACAGGAGGCAGTGATCAAGACCATTTCCAAGAAAAAGAAATGCAAAAAGGCAAAATGGTTGTCTGAGGAGGCCTTACAAATAGCTATGAAGAGAAGAGAAGAGAAGCGAAAGGCAAAGGAGAAAAGGAAAGATATATCCATTTGTATGGAGAGTTCCAAACAATAGCAAGGAGAGATAAGAAAGCCTTCCTCAGTGATCAGTGCCAATAAATAGAGGAAAACAATAGAAAGACTAGAGATCTCTTCAAGAAAATTAGAGATACCAAGGGAACATTACATGCCAAGATGCGTACAATAAAGGACAGAAATGGTATGGACCTAACAAAAGCAGAAGATATTAAGAAGAGTTGGCAAGAATAAACAAAAGAACTGTACAAAAAAGATCTTCATGACCCAGACTATCACGATGGTGTGATCACTCACCTAGAGCCAGACATCCTGGAATGTGAAGTCAAGTGGGACTTAGGAAATATCACTACAAACAAAGCTGGTGGAGGTGATGGAATTCCAGCTGAGCTATTTCATATCTTAAAAGATGATGTGAAAGTGCTACACTCAAATATGCCAGCAAATTTGGAAAACTCAGCAGTGGCCACAGGACTGGAAAAGGTCAGTTTTCATTCCAATCCCAAAGAAAGGCAATGCCAAAGAATGCTCAAATCACCACACAATTGCACCCATCTCACACACTAGCAAAGGAATGCTCAAAATTCTCCAAGCCAGGCTTCAACAGTAGTGAACCGTGAACTTCCAGATGTTCAAGCTGGATTTAGAAAAGGCAGAAGAATCAGATATAAAATTGCCAATATTCATTCAATCATCGAAAAAGC
The DNA here is from genome assembly GCA_006408675.1 of Madoqua kirkii. Classification (NCBI taxonomy): domain Eukaryota; kingdom Metazoa; phylum Chordata; class Mammalia; order Artiodactyla; family Bovidae; genus Madoqua; species Madoqua kirkii. Next base: position 21,355 of record SJYC01143870.1, read on the forward strand.
AAGAGAGTTCCAGAAAAACATCTATTTCTGCTTTATTGACTATGCCAAAGCCTTTGACTGTGTGGATCACAAAAAACTGCAAAATTCTGAAAGAGATGGGAATACCAGACCACCTTACCTGTCTCCTGAGAAATCTATATGCAGGTCAAGAAGCAACTGTTAGAACTGGAGATGGAACAACAGACTGGTTCCAAATCGGGAAAGGAGTGTGTCAAGGCTGTATATTGTCACCCTGCTTATTTATCTTATATGCAGAGTACATCATGAGAAATGTTGGACTGGATAAAGTACAAACTGGTATCAGGATTGCCGGGAGAAATATCAATAACCTCAGATATGCAGATGACACCACCCTTATGGCAGAAAGCGAAGAACTTAAGAGCCCCTTGATGAAAGTGAAAGAGGAGAGTGAAAAAGTTGGCTTAAAATTCAGCATTCAGAAAACTAAGATCACGGTATCTGGTCCCATCATTTCATGCAAATAGAGGGAGAAGGGGCTCCGAAATCACTGCACATGGTGACCACAGCCATGAAATTAAAAGATGCTTACTCCTTGGAAAGGAAGTTATGACCAACCTAGACAGCATATTAAAAAGCAGAGACATTACTTTGTCAACAAAGGTCCATTTAGTCAAGGCTATGGTTTTTCCACTAGTCATGTCTGGATGGGAGGGTTGGGCTATAAAGAAAGCTGAGTACCAAAGAATTGATGCTTTTGAACTGTGGTGTTATGGAAGACTCTTGAGAGTCCCTTGGACTGCAAGGAGATCCAGCCAGTCCTTCCTACAGGAAATCATTGGAATATTCATTGGAAGGAATGATGTTGAACCTGAAACACCAATACTTTGGCCACTTGATGCAAAGAGCTGACTCATTTGAAAAGACTCTGATGCTGGGAAAGATTGAAGGCAAGAGGAGAAGGGGACGACAGAGGCTGAGAAGGTTGGATGGCATCACCGACTCAATGGACATGAGTTTGAGTAAACTCCAGGAATTGGTGATGGACAGGGAGGCCTGGCGTGCTGCAGTCCATGGGGTCGCAAGGAGTCGGACACGACTGAACTGAACTGAACTGATAGAGGAAGATCCACTGATACTTTATTTTTTTTAACTTTTTATTTTGTATAGCTGATTAACAATGTTGGAATACTTTCAAGTGGACAGCAAAGGGACTCAGCCATATATATACATGT
>SJYC01143872.1:0-50233 GCA_006408675.1 Madoqua kirkii
ATACAAACTCAAAATTAACTTTGTACTGACTGAATCTAAACTAGTAAAGAAATTAGTTTACTTTAAAATGATGCCACAACAAATACATTTAGGGACCAACGGATGTAAAATACCCAAAGCAACTGCATTGTTTATTTTCTCTTTTCATGAAACGTAGTCCTCCTAGACTTCCAGTCCAGGACAGGAGTTTGAGCGCACTCTGGGAGACAGTGAAGGACAGAGAAGCCTGGTGAGCTGCCCTTCACGGGGTCACAAAGAGTCAGACACAGCTTAGCAACTGAACAACAGACTCTTGGTAAATCACTTCTGGCCGGGGTACTGGCCTGATCCTATGACTGCCAGTCAATTTCATCTACAAAATGTATGCCTCTGTATGTAATAACGGGCTCACTTGATTTAATTCAACAAAGATTACCAAGTCTACTTACTATTTATTCTTTAAAAAATATATATTGGTTGCAGATTTAGCTGTGTGCAGAGGACTGTGTAGCCCCTGAGGATACTGTCCCCATGTAGAGAAAGGCCTGCAGGTGGCACGGTCACGCCAAGACCTGGCAGAGACACCGGAGGATGGAGGGGGTACAGCAGAGGCAGCTGTCGGCTGCGGGAGGCGGCGACGGAGGGTGGCTGGAGAGCTGCCCCCAGCCCAGCGGCTGTCCTGAGGTCAGGACCCGTCCTCTCAGCTCCCTGAGTTAGGGAGCTGAAACTCAGCTCCGGACAGAGGTAGACAGTAGTGCAGAGTTAACTCTGAGTATTTATTGTGAGTGCTTTCATTCAGTATGTGTTTAAGTGTTAACTTTCCAGCTACCTCCAATATTTCTCAACTGCTGGGGCCAGGCCTTCTCATTCTGTGTGACTCCTGATTTTAGTATCATTATTCTGCTAGTTGTCCAGACTTTTCTCACACAGTCTGTTCATTCTTTATTTATTTCTTTCCTTTTTTGTGTGTGTGTATTTTCTTGGCCACAAGGCATGCCATGTGGGATGTTAGTTCCCCAACCAAGGATCGCACCCGTATCCCTTACATTGGAAGCACAAAGTCTTAACCACTGGACCTGGTTCAGGAGTCCAGGTTCTTCCTGTAGAATGGCTTCTGTATCCCCCAATTTTCTGTCTTCTCCCATCACCTCAACTTACCTGGAGTGTGGCTGGAGCTCCCCTGTGTTTCTCCTTCCTGAGCCTCTTCCCTCTCTCAGCCAGTCCTACTCACGGCCCTCGCTTGGTCTTTGGAGCATGCCCTGACCCCAGCTTTCCCCCACACACATCTTCAAAACCAGGAGGGCAGGCATGCAGCCTCTTTTTCCGCCTCACTGGCCCCAGCATCCTGCCTTTGAAACCCTTCCCTGTTGTATGGACCATGGTTGCAACAAGTCACACTTGTCCAAAGGACAGGGAGTCACTACCTGATAGCAGCAGAGAGCCAGGCCCGTCCCCACTAACCCTGCTCCCGAGCCAGGCCCCTGCTGGCTTGGGCAGGGGGATCCCGGGGGCTCTCCACCCTGCGCGCCTCTGCATTCGCAGCTGCCCCCGAGCCACCACTCGTCGGCCAGCCTGGAGCCCCTGCTGACTCCCCGGTGGGCTAGGACTGATGACAAGGGGGACGGGGGCCCAGGACTCAACAGGCATTCTGCAATGACCAGGGCCGGAGAGGCAACCCAGCACGGTGGTTAAGACTCTAGAGGGAGACAGCGCAGGTTCACACGCACAGCCTGCTCCGTACTGGTTGTGTGATCTTACGCAAGTCCTCAGCCGCTCAGGTCCTCGCTTGCCTCATCTGTAAAATGTAGAGCAGCGTGCTGACCTCCTGGGGCTCGGTCTTCCTGAGGAGGATTGCATGAGTTCGTGTCTGTAAAGTTCCTTGTTAAATTACTTATTTCTGTATTTGGCTGTGCTGGCTCTTAGTTGTGGCACACGGGATCCTCTCTCTTCACGGTGGATTGTGGGATCTTTTTAGTTATGGCATGTGGGATCTAGTTCCCCGACTAGGGATTGAATCTGGGAGCGCAGAGTCTTAGCCACTGGACCACCAGGCAAGTCCCTGCAAGGTTCTTAAAATACTGCCTACACAGAGTAAGCACTGTCTGTGTTTATTAAATAAATAGCACCAAGGATGATCTAGAAAGAAAGCCACCGTGAGAAATGCTTTATCTCAGGTAACTAAACTACCTTGAGTTTTCTCTTTCTTAATCAGTCCGTTCAGTTCAGTCACAGTCGTGTCCGACTCTTTGCGACCCCATGGACTGCAGCATGCCAGGTCTCCCTGTCCATCACCTACTCCTAGAGTCAACCCAAACTCATTGAGTTGGTGATGCCATCCAGCTATCTCATCCTCTGTCGTCCCCTTCTCCTCCCACCTTCAATCTTTCCCAGCCTCAGGGTCTTTTCAGAATGAGTCAGTTCTTCACATCAGGTGGCCAAAGTATTGGAGTTTCAGCTGATTTCTTAACTGGTTCTCACCCATTTTAATCTTTGCGATTGGAAATCTTAGAAAATCTTTTAGGTGTCTTAGGACATGATGCATGCCCTCTGGGTCTAAGTCCAGCCATTGAAACCCAATGAGGTGGAACATCCCGGCACAAAAAATGAGCTAGTGCTGTGATGAATCCCTGCCTCTGGGCTGGGGGCAGGAGCCACGCGTCTGGGGTCAGATGGTCTCTCTGAGGCTCCCCTCTGCAGACCCTGGACATCAAAGGCTGCTGAGCAAAGGTGGGTGGGGGGCCCCGACCCTCAGGACCGGTGGTACCGAGTTTCAACATCTGGTAAGATTAATGGGGCCGTGGAACTTCTAAGCCACAGAACATCCCTGCCATCGTGCTCACTCCCGGGGACTGATCCATTCTTACATTCCCTGGAACCTTAAGGAATTTTGAAGCTTACTCAGCTACTCATTCTCGACAATCCTTTCCCCATCCATTTGCTTTTTAAATGTTTTTTTTTTTCTTCCCTCTTCTTTTTCTTTTCTCTCTAATTTTTATTGGCACTGAAGTCCAGGGTAAGTATATCTCATCAGTATCAAGCTGACTATCTTACTTGGATGGAAGTGCCAAGTCAGGGAAAAGAGCACAGAGCAGAGATGAAATCTGGGGGCAAGAAGAGACTGTAGGACCCATCCACTACCACACCCACTTTATGCAAGGAGAAATAATGAAATGAGGGCCCACAGCAAACGTGTGGCACTTAGGACCAGTCTTCTGTGTCTAAATCCACAGTTTTCCCACTGTTCTCTGTGTGTGTGTGTGTGTATGTGTATGCTTAGTCATGGCCAACTCTTCGCAACCCCATGGACTGTAGCCTGCTAGGCTCCTCTGCCCATGGGATTTTCCAGGCAAGAATACTGGAGTGGGTTGCCATTTCATCCTCCAGGGGATCTTCCCGACTCAGGGATGGAAACTCTGTCTCCTATATGCTCTGCATTGGTGGGTGGATTCTTTTACCACTGCGCCACCTGGGAATATCCTTTCACTATTCCAGGCCGTTGTTTATGGATCATCCTTCATTTATCAGCCTTCATTTATTATCCTTCATTTCTGCTGTATAACCATCTTAGTCACTGGCTCATGAAGAAAAGCAGAAGAATCCATTCTTCCTCCCTGACTGTGGTTCTCATCTTGTGCGAACCAGCTGAAGGTTACTAGAGACTGGCATGGTGCTTGATGGATCGCTTTGGTATTTTGAAAAAAGTGTTAAGTAAAGGCTGCTGCAGTAGCTGATCGGCATCTTGACTGTTGTCTGCAGGGCCCCTGGCTTCATGGAGTGTGATGTCTAAGATTAAGGCCTAGGCGCAAACGTGGAACAAAGGAGGCAGAGAAGGAACCAGAGTCTTACGGCGTGGTATTGGCAGTGGGGAGGCGACACGGTGAATCTTACCCAAGCGAATCTTGACGACTCTCTCACTCACCTGCACTAGTAGCCCCTGGAGGGCCACAGGGTGGAGGTCTCCTTATTTCACATGTGTGTGGCAGGGGCGGGGGGATGTCATTTGGTGTGTTACTCAGTAATCAGCTACCAAGTGTGCTTACATACAGCTCTTCAGAACGGCATCTATATGTCCTTGGCGTCTTTTTATTTCTTTCTAAATCGTAGGATAGCAGGATAGTAAAGAGTGCCACGGAGCACTAAGAAAACAGACTACGCACAGTTCGAACCCTGCCGCAGTTTGTCACTTTTGCATACATGCTTTTGTGTAACTGTTGCCACGGTCTTACAGAGAACTCTCCCATAGCTGGAGTACCCCAAGTATGTATTAGGCACCTGTTCTGTACCCAGTCGGTCTTAAGAATAATAAAAGGAAATAATAATCTTAATAACAGTGATGGCACAGTATTCCTAGAAGGTTATAGTCTTCAAAAGACCATTTCATGGATGACGTTTGGTCTTCACAGCACCCTGGAGGGATAAGCATATGTTGTTCTCCATGGTTTATGTAAAAGACAGTTCAGAAACACCCTGCCTGAAGTTGTCCAGTATGTAAATAATGGAGACAGAATCGGAACACAGGTCCCACTTGGCCAGGCTGCCTCACTTGCTGGGATACGTGAGTGCCCTGCAGGAGTTGGCAGTTTTGCAGAAGCAAACACAGGTGATCCTCAGTTTATGCCAAATGTACAAGTGGGCAGCTGCCACAGTAAGTGACACAGGAAATGTGTTGAGATAAGGGAAACTTACAAATAGCCCGGAATCAATGCTGCTAAGAGATACGGGATTTGCACTGTGTATAAAAATACATGTAGGAGGTGGTGAAGAAAAGAAGAGAGGGTTTTCAAGAATGTATCTGGACCTACCATCTAAAGAAGAGAGGCTGTAAGGGGAGGACTGAATCCAAAATGCCGGGCTCAATCTGGCATTTTTCCATGGGTTATCAGAAAGCATCTGATGTGATTTTTTTGTTTGTTTGTTTGTTTTTATGTGGCTGCACTGGATCTCAGTTGCAGCATGTGGGATCTAGTTCCCCAACCAGGGATCGAACCCAGCATTTGGAGCACAGAGTCTTAGCCACTGAGCTGCCAGGGAAAGTCCCCAGGCATCTGCGTTTTAAAGTGGATTCTGACAAGATGAAAGTGGCGTTTTAGAAAACCGATGTGGTAATACCATATAAGGTCGACTTGAAGAGGGAGAGGCCGGAGGCAGAGACCAAGCAGGAGGTCCCTGCTGTGGTCCAAGGAAGAAATGAAGCGGACTCAGAGTGGAGCATTGGGAGTGGCAATGGAGAGAAGCAGGAGGGAGATTTCACAGATCCGTGATGGGATCCTGATCGAGAAAGGCCTTTGGGGGCAGGAGAGGATGCCTGCAAGGGGAAGGATGGTGGTGCTACTCATGAAAGAGAAAAGTTAGAAGAAAATGCAGCCCTGACAGCTGCGGTGAACTGGACATTTAGAATGCAGACATTATAGAATTTTACAAGAAGCACCACATCAGGAGGGACCCGGATGCCCACATTTTTAAAAATAAGGGCATTCTAGTCATTCCAAAGGATGCAGTCTTTTATTTTTAATTAATTTTTTAATTAGAGGATAATTGCTGTACATTGTTGTATTGGTTTTTGCTGTACAGAAACGAGAATTAGCTATCCAGATACAACTAGACTAGATACATATATCAACCCCTCAGGAGCCTCCCTCCCCACTTCCATCCCATCCCTCGAGGTGGTCACAGAGTGCCGGGCTGGGCTCCCTGTGTTACGGAGCAACCTCCCACTGGTTACCCGCTTGACACACGGTTGTGTATATTATATGTCAGCGCTACTTTCTCAGTTAATCCTGCCTTCTTCCTCTGCTGTGTCCACAAGCCCTCCTCTGTGTCTGCCTCTCCGTTTCTTTTCTGTAAACAGGTGCATCAACACTGTTTTTCTAGATTCCATATACCTGTTACTGTACAGTGTTTGTTCTTCCCTTTCTGATTGACTTCACTCTGTGTAGCAGGTTCTAGGTTCATCCGCCTCACTACAACTGACTCAGATTCTTTGCTCTTTTTGTCTGAGTAATAGTCCATTGTGTGTACGTACCACTAATTCCTCATCCATTCATCTGTCAGTGGACACCTAGGTTGCTTCCATGTCCTGGCTATTGCAAATAGTACAGCAGTGAACACTGGGGTACATGTATCTTTTAGAATTGTGATTTTGTCAGGGTATTTGCCCAGTAGTGGGATTGCTGGGTCATAGGGTAGTTTTATTCCTAGTTTGTTAAGGAATCTCCATACTGCTCTTCATAGCGGCTGTACCAGTTTACACTCCCAGCAACACTGCAATAGGGTTCCCTTTTCTCCACATCCTCTTGCATTTACTGTTTGTAGTTGTTTTTGTTTTCGTTTTTTTTTTTGATGATGGCCATTCTGACTGGTGTAAGGTGAGAACATGGTCTTTTATTCCAGACTAAATAATTAGAGAGGAACATAAAATGTAACTGAAGCATACCTTGCTCTAATACATTGAATTACTTTTTTGTAGTTACTATTATCTATTGAATTTATTTTGCTTTCACATTTAAAGAAATGTTAATTACATCTTACAAATTTTGAACTTTGTTTTCCTCCTCATGAACATATTTTGTCATATACTGTTACTTTCTTACCCTCTAAAGTCACAATCTGTACATATTTTAAACTTTTTTGAACACTTTTTGCACTGTTTTTTTAAAAGGCAAATACTTATTAAGGTATTACAACTCCTATCCTGACCCCCACCCCCGACACACACTCCTCCACAGAGTTTTAACAGATGGTTAAGTGCAGAGAGTACACTTTGGGATAAGAATTCACCTTAAAGAATGCCTCTTTTTATTCTATTCTGAAATCATCTTATTTTGCATGGAATATGCATTTACATTAATTTTTAGACAATAATGAACTTTATAAAGAATAATCAAACATGTTTTAATAAAAACGAGGACATCCCTTTAAATGAAGCTTTAAACAGAAGTCCTATATTATAAAACAGAAGAAAGAAGTAATAGGCTGGGAATTCTAGAGATCTGCTCCTAGTAATTTAGAGCTGATGGGGTTCCATGATGCATACATTCAGATGATGAACCCTATCCAGCACCCTCATTTTTAGACTATTGATCCGAGGTGTGAAGATGTTGCTTTCCTTACCCAAGGTCAACTCATTGTTCGTAGAGGAGCCAAGGCTAAAACTTAAACGTGTAGTGTGCCTTCTGCCACCTCACGACCAGCTCTCATTTTTGTGAATTTATTTGTTTTTATTTATTTGTTTGGTTGCTCTGGGTCTTTGTTGCTGCCCTCAGGCTTTCTCTAGTTGCAGCAGGTAGGGGCTACTCTTCCTTGCAGGGCAGGGGCTTCTCACTGCGGTGGCTCCTCTTGTAGAGCACGGGCTCTAGGTGCACGGGCTTTTGCTGCATGTGGGCTCGGCAGTGGCAGCGTGCAGCCCATAGGGCACACGGGCTCAGCAGTGGCAGCGTGTGGCCCTTAGGGCAGGCAGGCTCGGCGGTGGCAGCGTGCGGCCCGTAGGGCAGGCGGGCTCGGCGGTGGCAGCGTGCGGCCCGTAGGGCACACAGGCTCAGTAGTTGGGGCACACAGGCTTAGTTGCTCCATGGCATGTGAAATCTTCCTGGACCCAGGATTGAATCCATGTCTCAGGCATTGGCAGGTGGATTCCTATCCACTGTGTCACCAAGGAAGCCCCCCACCTTTCACTTTGAATTTGAAGTGGGAAGTGATAAAGCAAGCAAGCCCAGGGGTCAATTGATGATAAGGAACAGAAGGTAAAGTGTGAACTGTGATGATAGATGAACCCAGGAGAAAGAAAGAACTCTGATCAAAGGAAATAGAGGAGAAAAAGTGGTGACTGAGCCTTGGCAAAAGTACCCCAGTTAAGAGTGTAAGAAAGTTACCATTTTATCCACGTGTACTAGGCCAGCAGTGTGTTAGTTGCTCAGTCGTGTCCGACTCTTTGTGGCCCCCCATGGACTGTAGCCCACCAGGCTTCTCTGTGCATGGAATTCTCCAGGCACAGAGAGTACTGGACTGGGTTGCCATTCCCTTCTCCAGGGGATATTCCCGACCCAGGTCTGAACCTAGGTCTCCCGCATTGCAGACAGATTTTTTACCATCTGAGCCACCAGGGAAGCCCCTGGGCCAACAGAGGGAATAAAAAGCCAATGAAGAGGAAATTAAAAATTAGGAGGAAAAAGACCAGGACTTCTTATGTAACAAGCAAGTGAGGCAGAGGGTTTAAGAAGGGATGAGTGAGTGATGTCAAATATCACATGGTACAAAGACCGAGAAAAACATAAGCAGTGCAAAGGACAGTTTCAGGGGGTGAATAATGAGAAAGCTGAGATTCCAGGTGGTGAAGCAGGAGCACAGTGGGCATACACCATGTATTCGAGAAACTTTGTGGTAGAAAGAAATTAGCATGAAAGTTAAGGAGGTCACAGGAAAAATGAAATGCAGGGAGGAACAAGAGGATTTTATAAGGCTGAAGAAGTCATGCACTTGGTTCTTAGGGGCTTGCTAGGTGGAGGAGAACAAAAACGAAACAAGGCATGAACCCAGCTCAGTACATTATTGAAAAAGAGCTTCTCTAAATGGATAAATGACTTTGACCATCTCTTAAAGTAATTGACAAGGACTCTTAAAGGAGAAATGTCTGCCTGTGAGTAGCTAACCTTTCAGAAGTCTGAAAAAAACTCTCCATGATATCTGAGGTTTCCAGTTCTTAAAAACCTCTTCTTGCAGCCCTTTCATGATTCCCTGTAAGTGTCACAGAAATTAGAGTTAAAAGGTAGACGGCGAAAAGATTTATTAGATAATCTTGCTCATTCTCCTGCCAAGTGCAGGGCTGTTACTTATTGTGCATTTTCTAGTCTGGAGCGCTTTTTGACTGTGTCGAATGAATGGTGTTCTTGCCACTGCCCTTGGAATACTATTTCATAATCCTATTGATCTCACTGTGAAGAGACTCTTGATCCCCATCCTAATGTTTCCTTCCTAGTGTATACTTTGTACACTATTAGCAATTTGTCCTTGATAACCTCTCTTACTTCCTAACCCAGTCTGCACTTACTGTATCTAGTTTTCAGTCTTTTAAGCACCTGGAACACCTTCACTAGTAGACATGTAATTCTTAAGGGCATATTACATCTATCAGGGTAAAAAATTTGTATGGGATAAAAGATGCAAATTCTGTTTTCCACTTCATGGCAAATAGGGAAACAATGGAAACAGTGAGAGACTATTTTCTTGGGCTCCAAAATCACTGCAGACAGTGACTGCAGCCATGGAATTGAAAGATGCTTACTCCTTGGAAGAAAAGCTATGACAAACCTAGTATAGTGTATAGTAGAGTAAAGTCACTCAGTTGTGTCTGACTCTTTGCGACCCCATGGACTGTAGCCTGCCAGGTTTCTCCGCCCATGGGATTCTCCAGGCAAGAATACTGGAGTAGGTTACCATTTCCTTCTCCAGGGGATCGTCCTGACCCAGGGATCAAACCCAGGTCTCCTGCATTGGAGGTAGACGCTTTAACCTCTGAGCCACCAGGGAAGCCCCTAGACAGGATATTAAAAAGCAGAGACATTACTTTGCCAACAAAGGTCCGTATAGTCAAAGCTATGGTTTTTCCAGTAGTCATATATGAATGTGAGAGCTGGACCATAAAGAAGGCTGAGTGCTGAAGAATTTATGATTTTGAACTGTGGTGCTGGAGAAGACCCTTGAGAGTCCCTTGGACTGCAAGGAGATCAAACCAGTCCATCCTAAAGGAAATCAGTCCCGAATATGCATTGGAGGGACTGATGCTGAGGCTGAAGCTCCAATACTTTGGCTACCTGATGCTAAGAGCTGACTCATTGGAAAAGACCCTGATGCTGGAGAAGATTGAAGGCGGGAGGAGAAGGGGACAATGGAGGATGAGATGGTTGGATGGCAGCACCGACTCAATGGGCATGAGTTTGAGCAAGCTCCGGGAGATGGTGAAGGACGGCGAGCTGCAGTCCACAGGGTCGCAAAGAGTCAGACAGGACTGAACAACTAAATAACAATTTTATGTTTCTGATGGTGAAAGTTCCTTCTATAGTCCAGAGATTTGGGGTGGAAATGAATGACAACAGTTAATTTTTTTAAGAAATGGGCCTAAGTCTTTCTAACTTATGATCCAGCGTTAAGTAAAAGATGTTTCCCAGTTACTAAATAGGTAGAGGAGGTCAGGCTAGAATTTAGACTTAAAGCGTGGATTTTATACTAAGAGCAGAGCATAGGCTGCGATTTTCAGTCTGAAGAAATACTTCTACTGAAAGGTGCTCCCAGGACTTTCAGTTTTCCAGCCTCATGTATCCTACCCTAAAACAGTCGTTAAAGCAGCAGTCACTGGTGAGGCACTTCTGACTCCTTGTTGACTGAGCCGCATTTATTGGAGGCTGCTCAAAGTCCCTTTCTTTTGATTCCAGCTTTGGGCTTCCCTGGTGGTACAGAGGTTAAAGTGTCTGCCTGCAATGTGGGAGACCTGGGTTCGATCCCTAGGTCGGGAAGATCCCCTGGAGAAGGAAATGGCAACCCACTCCAGTATTCTTGCCTGGAGAACCCCATGGACGGAGGAGCCTGGTGGGCTACAGTCCATGGGTCGCAGAGTTGGACACGACTGAGCGACTTCACTTCACTTTGGACATGAGGACGAGTGCCCTACCGCACTCTTGACTGGCCTTAGTCTGGCATGCTCCTCCTCTTCTTGCTGGTTTCTGACCTGCTGCCTGCCCCCTGTGGTCCATATTCCCCCAACAACCTGGATCCTCAGCTGTGCGATGCCCCAGGACACCACTCAGTTTTGGCAGTTCGTGCGGGTCTGTTGTCTGCTAAACTCTGCTCGGTAATCTCATTTGGCCCCAGTCATCATCCTGGCTATTAACAGATCACCCCTTCTCAGAGATACTGTTTCCACTCAGCCCTGAAGTTCATTATTTATATTTCTCTTAAATAACACCATCATCATCCTGGTTATTGTTGATCCATCCTCTTTCTTGATACATCTCTGCTAGCCCTTAAAACGCTTACTTCATCACGGAAGGAATTGGCTGTGACTCTTCTTTATCAAATGTTCTCATCTACATAAACCTTTGGGTTTATTGTTTTCAAGTTCTGGATTGTTTCTCTGCTGGGACTGGTTTCCAAGATCGCTTCTGTGCAAGTATAAGAGCATCTTTCATTCTCGTGACCTTTTGTGTCTAACGGGCTCCAGACCTGGCCCGGATCATTCTTAATTTGAATGCCTTCAGGTTGGGGTGTGCTCTTTACAGACCCAACACACTCCTAACAATGTCCTATATTCTTTTATCTGGCCAGCTTTGTTAATGTACAAAGGTTAGCTAAGTATCTGTGCTGTAACCAGCTCCAATCCTGGGAACCCTGGCCAAACCATCTAAGTTGCCCTCTGTCCCTGCCTCCCTATCCTCTGTCCTTCTGACAGAATCCATCCTCTAATGGAAAGTGTCCTTAATTCTCTTTTTTTTAAGGTGACAGTTTTGGTTTTTTGGGTTTTTTTTTTGTTTTTTTTTTTTTTTTTTTCGTGCTGTCTTTATTGCTGAACGGGCTTCTCTCCAGCTGTGGAGAGTGAGGGCTACTTTCTAGTTGCTCTGAGCGGCCTTCTTATTGCAGTGACCTCTCTTGTTGTGGAGTGCAGGCTCAGTATTTGCAGCTCCGGGGTTCTAGATCACAGGCTCAGTAGTTGTGGCACACAAGCTTAACTGCTCCACAGCGTGTGGGGTCCTCCCTGACCAGGGATCGAACCCGTGTCTCCTACATTGGCAGGTGGAATTTTTTTTTTTTAACCACTGAGCCACCAGGGAAGCCCCTGTCCTTAGTTCTTTATCAGTGGGCTAGTCCTTCTTTGAGACATATCTTTCAGTGAGAAATTGCCCTCCAACAAGACTCAACAGGTCTCCAATCATTAAACTTGATTTTCTATTAAATTATTCCCATTATTATGAGTCCTAATATCAAGTCTGGGGCAATATGAGTTAAATCTTTTTCTCTTTTTCAATTAAAAATACCATATAAAAAACTAAAAATAGTCCAGCCTGCCATACCAACTTGTTGTACAATTCTTCATTTATAGTTTTCAGAGAAAAGAATTTCCCAACCTTTGCTTTATCTGCCTTTTGCAGTTGTATATAAAGATATACTTACTCAACTTAAACACCCCTACCAGTTCTATCTGACCTTCCCAGCAGGCCCCGTGTCCTCATACACTGACACAGACTACTCACATAATATTGTACATTCATCTGTATATGCTTTTCAGGAAAATTTTCATACTTCAAAACTTCTTAAAGTTAGCTATGGTCTTTTTTTTTTGCTAACAGTTTTATCAAAACGTGGACGAAAGTAACACAATTTGCACAAAATGTGCCACTTTTGCAGTTATTTAGTACTTAGTTCACTAGAAGCAGTAGCTGGGAACCTAAGTTTTAGAGTTACTTTTCTCCTCTTGGGTAAATAGGTCAGCCAGTTATAAAAATTGATCTTCAGTTATAAATAAAAGCAGTGACCTCTCTTAATAGACTTTAAAAGACCTCGTTGCTTTTGTCGGAATGCACACAAAACCTACGTGTTTTTGTTTTTTACTTTATAGGAAATCAATGTATTGACAGTCGCATTGGTCAACCAAGACCGAGAGAACAACACTGAGAAAAGAAGCCCAGGCTTAAAATCAGAGAAAGAAGCTCTGCTGATTGGTAAGGAAATTCTGTTTTCCTCATCTGTTCTCTCATTAGTAATAATTCATGTAAACAGTACTTTTAAGTTATTCACCTCCAACGTGTTGATGATTTAAAAGCTTTGTCTTCTGGTCAAAGATAGGATTAATTTCATCAAGATTATATTACACACATTACAAATTAGGGGCAGACCAGCCAGTTGGGACTTTGCTCTTGGGCTTCCCTGGTGGCTCAGCTGGTAAAGAATCTGTCTGCAGTGCGGGAGACCTGGGTTCGATCCCTGAGTTCCACCCCTGGTTTGGGAAGATCCCCTGGAGAAAGGAAAGGCTACCCACTCCAGTATTGTGGCCTAGAGAATTCCATGGAATATATAGTCCATGAGGTCACAAAAGAGTCTGACTGAGCAACTTTCACTCTCACTTTTCAACCATGTGTATTAGTTGGTTATCCAACATAAAACTGAATACAAGAAAAAACAGATTGTCACATGTTACAAATCTGGATTTCAAGATTCGGCCACAACTGGAGGCCAGGTTGGATCTTCTACGGAAACCAGATCCCCAGACTCAGGAGCAGCCATGCCCTGAGGTCAGCTCCAAGGCCAGACCTGCAACACTAATGATACAGGGGCAGCTAGACCACAGAGCTGGGCTAGTCTAGGACAGCTGACCAGGATTCCCTGTCCAAGTTTGGATTCATTTATCCAAGGTAAAAGAAACGAGATGCTCACTAAAGAAGAGAAAGGAGAAGGAAGAAAGTTGGTGTTTGCCTAAAACATATTCAGCTGGCTTATATATCAAAGTTGGCTTTTTCTTTGCCAGGATCAGAGAAACCTCTAAATGTTCTTCTAAAAATTTTTATTGAATTACAATGTTGTGTTAATTACTGGTCTACAGCTAAGTGGCCCAGTTATATATACATACATACATACACACACACACACACACACATGCACACACATATACATATATGTATATGTGTATACATACACACATGTACACACATTCTTTTTTGTTTAATTTTTTAAATTATTTAACTATGATAACACATTTACAGGAGACTTGGAAAATACAGAACAAAGTTACATATAGTTCCACGATATATTACAATTATTTTTAAGTAGATAAATGAAGATTTTTAGTTGGAGTTTCAATATCAAACTCTCAAAAATTAATAGAGTGGATAGATGGAGAAGTAGAAGGATACATATGTACCCATTCTTTTCCGTACTCTTCCGCTGTGGTTTAGTACAGGCCATTGAGCATAGCTCCCTGTGCTCGACAGTAGGACCTTGTTGCCTGTCCATTCTGTATCTACCAGGTTGCATCTGCTAAACCCAAACCCCCAATCCATCAGTATATACAAAGGTAGCACTCAGTCTCACAAGGAAGTGTTCCTGATGGTGATGTCTTGGTAGTACGCCGGGGATCCCACCTTGGAAACCCGTATATTTCAAGCTGTCCCCACAGTCGTCAAATCCAGAGGAGGCGAAGCCAGCAGCCTCATTCCCCAATGCACAGCACTGACTCAGCCACACTCGGCACTGACCCCGGTGTCAGGTCCCAGGGTTAGCCGGGCTCCCCCACGGCGTGGTTAAGAGTGAGGAATGAGGCTGTGGTCCACGTGAGACACGCTGTTCTTCCGTAGTTCTTTATCTGGCAGGAGTAGCACATGGCTGCATTTTCTAAATACTGCAGGCACTCCCCTCAGAACAACAGGTACCTAGGTCCTGGAGAATCTGGCACAGGAGGAATTAAACTCAAAAGACAGTCCAGACTTCATCCATCACATATGGATTTTTCAACTACAGGCTTATTGAATATGACATCAACTTAGAGATACTCCAAGGAAAACCAATTATTTTTTTTTCTGTGATGATATACAGCCGTGCATGAGTTTCATAAGATATGCTGATGTGTTGTTGGTTCCAGGAGCCCAAAATGAACCCATATGTGGTTGGCAACTGGATTTTTCTTTTACTGGAAAATGTGTCACACTCTTGACAACAGTTTCTCTTTTGCTCTGTGTGACAAAGTTGTGATTTCTCCCACAATGCTTTTGAGTATGACTGGAGTACATAATTAATGATCAATAGTAAACGCTCCCTCTTTAAGTCTGAATAGTATAGACCACTTGGCAGTTAAAAAAAAATGGGAACAATGTCCATATTCTTTACTTCTTTCTTGTCAGTATAGATTGCTGCTACTTTTATGTTATACTTGGAGAACACAGATCATTTACAATATCAGCTACATAATTACTATATAGCTAGCTAGCTAGATTATATACACACATAGAATACATACACTA
This sequence comes from Madoqua kirkii, assembly GCA_006408675.1. Lineage (NCBI taxonomy): Eukaryota > Metazoa > Chordata > Mammalia > Artiodactyla > Bovidae > Madoqua > Madoqua kirkii. The sequence goes on from SJYC01143872.1 coordinate 14,976, forward strand.
AAGTCACTCAGCCATGTCCAACTCTTTGGGATCCCATGGACTGTAGCCTGCTAGGCTCCTCTATCCATGGAATTCTCCAGGCCAGAATACTGGAGTGGGTTGCCATTTCCTCCTCCAGAGGCTCTATCTGATCCAGGGATTGAACCCAGGTCTCCTGCATTGCAGGCAGATTCTTTACCATTTGAGCCATCAGGGAAGCCCCTATGTATACACACACAGTATTTATTTTATATATAAATTTATTTTGCAGCATTTTTATTACACATACACACACAGATCTTCCTCAGTTTATGATGGGGTTACATGCCAATAAAGTCATCTTAAGTTGAAAATATCTAAATCAGAAATGGATTTAATACACCTAACTTCCCTAGTGACTCAAACAGTGAAGAATCTGCCTGCAATGCAGGAGACCCAGGTTCCATCCCTGGGTCTGGAAGATCACATTTATATTACACATACACACACAGATCTTCCTCAGTTTATGATGGGGTTACATGCCAATAAAGTCATCTTAAGTTGAAAATATCTAAATCAGAAATGGATTTAATACACCTAACTTCCCTAGTGACTCAAACAGTGAAGAATCTGCCTGCAATGCAGGAGACCCAGGTTCCATCCCTGGGTCTGGAAGATCCCCTGGAGAAGGGAATGGCTACCCATTGCATTATTCTCGCCCGGAGAATTCCGTGGACGGAGGAGCCGGGCAGTCAGTGGAGTCTCAAAGAGTCGGATACAAACTGAGTGACTCACATTTTCACTTTTCTTTCACTCACCAAACGTCATAGCTTAGTCCAGCCTACCTCAGAACGCTTACATGAGCTAACAGGCAACCATCTAACACAGGTCTCCTTATAATAAAGTGCTGAATATCTCATGCATATTGACTACAGTACTGAAACTTTCCAGCAGAGCTGGCTGTAGGGTCCAGGGTGGTCCTAGGTGTTGGTTGTTCCCCTCACGGTCTCGTGGCTGACAGGGAGCCGCGGCTCAAAACGGCTGTGCAGCGTCACGGAGGGCGTCGTGGCGCTATCCCAGGCAAAGCCACAATTCAAACTGTGGCTCTCACACTATCATAAAGTCAGGAAGTCATTAAGTGGAACTATTGTATGTCGGGGGCTGGCTATATAGACAACACACACCGTTTTTTTCAGTCAGCCACCTCTAAAGTTCAGAAATGCTTTACACATTGTCGGTGAATGGGAGGAAACGGGAGGGCTACATCTAAAACATGTCAACTGGACTGAGGTCTCTAATCTTATGGAAAAAAAAAAAACTTAAAAATAGGTAAATTCAAGTCTGTTTAGAAGAATAAATTTTGTATATCAGGATCTTCAATAAAAATTAGGTACAACCAACTCCAAATTTTCCAGAACTTTTCCTTCACTTTCGATCTTTCAAACTGGTTTCTCATATTAGCATTTGCAGTTCAGGGCCAGGCAAAAAAAAAAAAAAAAAAAGGATGTGAAACTCATTTTGAATCAATATATGAGGCTGTTTAACTAGAAGTAAGACGCTTACTCCTTGGAAGGAAAGTTATGACCAACCTAGATAGCGTATTCAAAAGCAGAGACATTACTTTGCCGACTAAGGCCCATCTAGTCAAGGCTATGGTTTTTCCTGTGGTCGTGTTGGACTGTTAAGAAAGCTGAGCACTGAAGAATTGATGCTTTTAAACTGTGGTGTTGGAGAAGACTCTTGAGAGTCCCTTGGACTGCAAGGAGATCCAACCAGTCCATTCTGAAGGAGATCAGCCCTGAAATTATTTTGGAAGGAATGATGTAAAAGCTGAAACTCCAGTACTTTGGCTACCTCATTCGAAGAGTTGACTCATTGGAAAAGACTTTGATGCTGGGAGGGACTGGGGGCAGGAGGAGAAGGGGACAGAGGACAAGATGGCTGGATGGCATCACTGACTCGATGGACATGAGTTTGAGTGAACTCCGGGAGCTGGTGATGGACAGGGAGGCCTGGCGTGCTGCGATGCATGGGGTCGCAAAGAGTCAGACATGACTGAGCAACTGAACAGAACTGAAGATTGGAGATTTACAGTTTGATTAAATTTAGGAGTTTAATTTTCCCTTCATTTCTCCACTACCTCTCCACGTCAGTATTTTATTTAACTTTATTTAACGCAAGTTTGATTACAGATGTGACTTCCTGCCCAAACCCTACCCAAAATACCTTGGTACTTACACCATTTTGTAGTCAGAGAGAGAGTAATCATCCAAAAGAATGGCCAAAACTAGAGAGAAGTTCCTTTTTTCTTTTTTTGGTTTCTTTCTTTTTGGCCACACCACATGGCAGGTGGGATCTCAGTTCCCCAGCCAGGGATTGAATTTCCATTCCCTGTGTTAGAAGCGCAGAATCGTAGCCACTGGCCCACCAGGCAAGTTCCAGAGAGTTTCTAAGATTGGTGAAATGGATCTTGCAGTTGCCCCCTGAATTAAAATGTGCTACTCTGCTAGTTGAGTTTTGCCTTTCGTATTTTGTGGACACCCAAATGTTGGAGCCATAAAGAGCTCTCCTGCAACTTCTGAAATCTGGATAAGGACTGTGATAGAGACAGAAGGACAGACTGTGGGTTCAAAACTGCTTTGGAGCAAGCTAGACAGAGAGAGGAGAGTCTAGTTCTTTTCTGAAGAACACTTGTAGGCAGAATGATTTGGGGAGTCCCCTGGACTTGCGATATATTTGGAGGGGTCGGCAATATGCTGGAATTTCCTTGGAATAAGTCAACCCATATCCAGGATACCGTAGGCCTGCTGTAAGCCACTCTAAAAGGCTAGGAGCACAGCAGAAAATCTCCCTTGTATTAGAAATGCTTTTAACAAAACCTTCACATATCTAGATGGCCAAAGTATATGCTGCATGCAAATATATTCGGTTAAAACCCTCTTGGGAGACACAAATTTTATATAAAAATGCCAAGTGGAACAAGTCTTGATTGCCTGGAAGAGAGGAGTACGAGATAAGCTACTCAAATGAATTTTATCTACAGAAAACCTAAAACTGAGGCAGGCACGTCAATGTGCAGTCCTAGTTTGTGACTTTGATTTGTGACATGAAAAGTCTGTATTCTTTCTAGACTTTCTCATGACCACTTTATTAAAAGTGGTGTCTTTAAGGCATATAGATTATGTGTACATTAAAGAAGATCAGTGGGATTTCATCTATAACACTACTTGGATCTTTGCAGCGTTAGTCCCTTGGGAGTTCCCCACCATGCTGCCAAACTTTCTGCTTCACAATTAATGAACGTTGAGTGCTATGTTCCATCTCAATCAAAGAAGCTAGGTCCTTGGAAAGCACTTCAGTATCTTGATTGCTGGAATCAATCAATTCTTGTGAAGACAGGTTGGCATATAATTGAACCTAACAGAATTACATTTGTGTGGACGTTTGGGAGGGTAGCATTTTATATCTATATAGTAACCACACATTAGGTCAGCTTGACATTGCCCAGTGTCTATGCCAGAACTCCGGGTTCATTTCACATGTGCCCTACATGTTGCATTTGGCACGCATTGAATTCATGTGGGAGAGAATGAGTCAATCTTTTTGGTTTAGAACCAAAGCTTTGGAGCTATGTTCAGTTGGAAACCCCTGGCTATTGTTAAGAAGGAGAATGGATCAACATTTTTTATTGATAAGCAGACAGCTCTGAGGAGATGTTGACAGTCTAACTCTGCATCACTCTATCTTCTCCTGCTTTTTAATTAATTTTAACACAATAGACAGAGAAGGCGATGGCACCCCACTCCAGTGCTCTTGCCTGGAAAAGCTCATGGACAGAGGAGCCTAGTAGGCTGCGGTCCATAGGATCTCGAAGAGTCGGACACGACTAAGTGACTTCCCTTTCACTTTTCACTTTCATGCATTGGAGAAGGAAATGGCAACCCACTCCAGTGTTCTTGCCTGGAGAATCCCAGGGACGGGGGAGCCTGGTGGGCTTCCATCTATGGGGTCACACACAGTTGGACACGACTGAAGTGACTTAGCAGCAGCAACACAACAGATTTCCATTCGCAGCAGCCTTGATCAGCATCCCAGCAGCACTAGTCGTCATTGTAAATCCCATCCAAATACAGCCCAAACCTTCTCAACAACTCTGTTTATGAAGTTGTTATTCAAAACTTAACCATACCCCTGAGAACCATCCTCACATTCTTCATGATCAGGCAGGTTTCTTTACATATCACTGTGGCCTGTGGCCCCTCTGTAGGTCATGACACACATTTTATGTGTAACCAAGGTGACTGTTCACATCAAGCCCCACCCCCTCCTACCATGACCACCATATCCATTGCCCTCACTATGTAACCCACCTGCTCACAGCCAGCCTGCATCTGGATTGGGATGTTCCCCCTAACACATGAGTATTAGAAAGCAGATGAAGGAACTATGGATAAAAACACTTACAGAAGGTTGCGTGGCAACTTTTTGGTGTTTTCAGTGAAAAGAGTTAAGGCTTTACTTAGGCTGCACCTGAGAAAAGTAATCTAGGGAGCATGTTCTTGTCTGCAAGCTACTGACCATAAAGAATGAGTCATCGACCTGAATCTTGTTTCCATGACACAAAGGTCCATATCAATAAACCAACAAACTCTTGTCAAGAGCCTACATAGAAATTACCAGTTTCATTGTGGAAAAGGGATTCCCTGGTGGCTCAGATGGTGAAGAATCTGCCTGCAATGCAGGAGACCTGGGTTTGATCCCTGGGTTGGGAAGATCTCCTGGAAAAGGTAATGGCAACCCACTCCAGGATTCTTGCCTGAAAAATTCCATGGACGGGGAGCCTAGTGGGCTACAGTCCATGGGACCACAAAGAGTCAGACACAACTGAGCAACAAACACTTTGTACTGTGGAAAAGAATGATCTGAGCAGCCTGTTTAATTGGCAGAGTCTTTGTCCTCATGCACAGAGGTTTATTGTGAGACCAACCTCTGAGGTGGTACTGAAGCAGGCACCTCTGGGTCTGTTTCAGGAACTAGCAGCCTACCACGTGTCAAGACGTGTGGTAGCTGATGGTGCTGATGAGACGAGCTCTCCCCTCAAGAACTTTGTAGACTAACAAGAAAGAAAGTAGTCAGTGATGATGGAAGTCAAATCAGAAACACAGCCAAGGAGCTATTCTGCTACAGATACCTTTTGGGATGAAAAGACAGTTGAGGGCGTCTTCCAGGATGGATAGAGTTCCTCTGGATAGATGGGGAGTTTCCAAGGCCAGTTCAGACACAAGGAGTAACTTACTGAAAGAGCCAACTGCGCTCTCAGCAGTTTTGTTAAAAATAAGACAGACATATATACTATTGATGCTATATATAAAACAGATAACTAATGAGAATATATTGTACAGTGTGAAAAGTGTTAGTTGCTCAGTCGTGTCCAACTCTTTGTGACCCTGTGGACGGTAGCCCACCAGGCTCCTCTGTCCGTGGAATTCTTCAGGCAAGAATACTAGAGTGGGTTGCCATTCCCTTCTCCAGGGCATCTTCCCAAAGCCAGGGATCGAACCTGGGTCTCCTGTGTTGCAGGCAGATTCTTGACTGTCGGCACCACACCTGCAATAATATTGTATAGCATAAGAAAGTCTGAATGGAAAGGAAGTCCAAAAAGGAGGGGATAGATGTATACATGGGGCTGATTCATTTTGCTGCACAGCAGAAACACAACATTGTAAAGCAACTATACTCTAATAAGAATTAATTTTAAAATTAAGGGAGAAAGACACAGTTTTAAAAAGCTGTCCAAGATCCGGTTTAGAATCAACAAATAAGTGGGAAAACCTACTTTTTGGACAATTAAAGGTTTTTAAAATCCCAGAGCACTGAGAAACATTAGACCAAAGCACAGAAGTGTTTGATTAGCCTTCTGCCACCCACTCCCAGTCTCAGTCTTGCCTCTCTCCACTTCTCATAAATGCTTTGTCCCTCGGTAGCCGCCCACAGGCAACTATCCCCAGCAGCTTAGGGGGAGACCCAGATATCACATAACCCCTGCCTGCTGACTCTCCAGACTGCTGGTTAGGCCTCTACTGATTTCCAGCAAGATGTGACTGTGTCTAAGGACAGCTATTCCTCTGCAGAGCTAAGCCTTCTAGAGACAGATCTAAAAGAATATTTCAGCAATTTATGTCAAAGAGTGCCCTGCCTATGTTTTCCTCTAGTTTTATAGTATGCAGTCTTACATGTAGTCTTTAATCCATCTTGAGTTTATTTTTGTGTATGATGTTGAGAATGTTCTAATTTCACCCTCTTACATGTAGGTGTTCCAGTTTTCCCAGCATCATTTGTTAAGGAGACTGTCTTTATTCCATTATATAGTCTTGTAACTCACTTGTTGCAGATTAGTTGGCCATGAGTGTGTGGGTTTCTTTCCAGGCTTTCTATTCTGCCCCATGGATCTATATGTTTGTTTCGGTGCCAGTATCAGTACAATTTTTAAAAATAGGAGTCCATAAGAGAAAAGCTTCCCTGGTGGCTCAGATGCTAAAGCATCTGCCTGCAATGCGGGAGACCCAGGTTCAATCCCTGGGTCAGGAAGATACCCTGAAGAAGGAAATAGCAACCCACTCCAGTATTCTTGCCTGGGAAATCCCACGGACGGAGGAGCCTGATAGGCTACAGTCCTTGGGGTCACAAATAGTCAGACATGTCTGAGCAACTTCACTTTCTTTCACTTTCTAAGAGAAAAATCTGTGTATTACATTGAGGTATGTTCCCTCTGGGCTTCCCAGGTGGCTCAGACAGTAAAGAATCTGCTTGCAATGCCAAAGACCTGGGTTCAATCCCTGAGTTGGGAAGATCCCCTGGAGAAGGAAATGGCAACCTACTCCAGTATTCTTGCCTGGAGAATTCCATGGACAGAGGAGCCTGGCGGGCTGCAGTTCATGGGGTCACAAAGAGTCGGACACAACTGAGTGACTAAGCACATGTTCCCTCTGTACCCACTTTCTAGAGTTATCATGAATTGATGTTGGATTTTATCAAAAGCTTTTTCCTGCATCTGTTGTAGTCTTTGTTAATGTGATATATCACATTGATTGATTTTCAGATACTGAAATCTCCCTGCATCCCTGGGATTAATCCCACTTGATCATGGTGCATGATATTTTTAATATATTGTTAGAGTTGGTTTGCTAGTATTTTGTTGAGAATTTTTTTATCTATGTTCATGAGTGATATTGGCCTGTAGTTTTCTTATCTTTATTATCTTTGTCTGGTTTTGGTGTCAGAGTGACTGTGACTTCATAGAATGAGTTTGGAAGTGTTAGGTGCTCTGCAGCGTCTTTTTAATAGTTTCAGAAGGCTGTTAACTCTTCTCTAAAGTCAGCAGTGAAGCCATCTGGCCTGGACTTTCATTTGCTGGGAGTTTAATTCTGACTCAATTACAGTACTGGTCATTGACCTGTTAACATTTTCTCTTTCTCCCTGGTTTAGTCTTGGGAGATTGTACTTTTAGTTCTAAGAATTTGTCCATTTCTTCTAGATTTTCCATTTTATTGGTATATATAGCTGCTCATAGTGTCTCTTATGATCCTTGGTATTTATGTGGTGAAGGCTGTAACTTCTCCTCTCTCATTTCTTATTTTATTGACTTGCACCCTCTTTTTTTCTTAGTGAGTCCAGCTCATGGTTTATCTGTTTTATGTTTTCAAAGAGCCAGCTTTTTGTTGTTGTTGTTCTTAAGTCTGTATTTCATTTATTTCTGCTCTGATCTTTATGATTTCTTTCCTTCTACTAACTCCGGGTTTCGTTTATTATTCTTGCTCTAGTTGCTTCAGGTGTAAGTTTAGGTTATTTGAGATTTTTTGGTTTCCTGAAGTAAACCTGTATCACTATAAAATTCCCTCTTAGAACTGTTTGTGCTGCGTCCCGTAGGTTTTAGAGCATCGTGTTTTCGTTTTCATTTGTCTCCGGGTATCTTTTTAAATTTCTTCTGTGATTTCTTCAGTGATCCAGTGGTTGTTGCAAACGCTTCTAATTTGTCTGCCAGTTTCCTTTTTTGTCTGTTTGCTGTACGGCTGCTTGAATGAAATTTTTAAAACGTGATTCAGTTCACATCACGTCCCTTAGAACCTTCCGTTAGCTTCCTGCTGTATTTAGAGCTCCATCCAGCCTCCTGAAGCAGAGGCCCTGTGTGGTCTGGCCCCCTACCCACCTCTGAGTGCACATTGGGTCGCTCCCCAGCCACGCGTGTTCCTGCCACCTCGTTCCCACCTCAGGCCCTTTGCACGTGCTGTTGCCTCTCCGAGTCATCTTCCCCCGGCTCACTGCAGCTGACTCCTCACCTGGCCCTCGGGCAAGCTCACCTTCACTGACCTCCTGTAAAGCGGCCCTCCTCCAAGCATGGGGCCACTCCCAGTGCTGTCCTATTACCTGGTTTTTTTCTGCACTGTGTTCCCCATCTGAAAGTATCTCCTTTTTTTTAAATTGTATTTTTGGCTGTGCTGGGTCTTTGTTGCTGCACGTGGACCAGCTGCAGCGAGCGGAGCTGCCCTCTAGTTGTGGAGTCCAGGCTCCTCTCTATGCTGGTGTCTCTTGGTTGGGCACGGGCCCTAGGCTGCAGGAGCCTCGGCAGTTGCAGCACATGGGCTCAGCAGTCGTGGCTCATGGGCTCAGCTGCTCCGAGGCATGTGGAATCTTTCCGGACCAGGGACTGAACACACGTCCCCTGCACTGGCAGGCAGATTCCCAAACACTGGACCACAAGGGAAGTCCTCTTTTTATTTTTAATCTTTGTGTTTATCATCTGTGTTGCTTGCCTAGAAAATTAGTTCTCCAAGAGCAAGAACCTTGTCTGTCTGTGCAATGCAATACTCCCTAGGACTTGGTACCCAAATGCTGCTAAGGAAATGAATCTGTACAAATCTAATTGAAATGCTGCTCCCTTGGTCTTAGCGAGGTCTGAAATCAAGAATGGGCAAGATGACTTCGATGGGAAAAGCTGAAAATGACTTAATGTGCCTGTTTAAATGAGTCTTCCTAGTGAGGGATTTGCCATACGGTATATAGAGCTGGCTTGTGTTTCTTTATAAGCTAGGCCCTGAGCTGTGTTGAAATTTCAAGAGTACTGACAGCCTCCTCTGTTTCTTCTTTATTTTCTTAAATTAGCTACTTAGAGTTGTATTTTCCACTGTTGGGAAATCCAGTCTTAAACATGGAGACCTTGCTTCTCCGTGGATCAAACCAAGACCAGCTGTTGAATCCATGCCTTTGGAGATCCACCAGTTCAGTAATGGCGGAGTTCTCCAGCCTCAGTCCCTTGTGTTCCTTTTACCAAGCCTTTGTGGTCTTTATGGTCTTCCAGAGAACCACAGTTTCCATTTCTGGGTTTATAGATTTTGATTTATACCTATCATTTTTTTTTCCAGCCTCAGGAAATCTCCCAGTTCCCTTAAAGGAGGGCTTCCCAGGCGATGGTAGCAGTGCCTACCTACCTGCCAGTGCAGAAGACATAAGAATCATGGGTTCTGTCCCTGGGTGGGGAAGATCCCCGTGGCCACTCACCCCAGTGTTCTTGCCTGGAGAATCCCCATGGACAGAGGAGCCTGGTGGGCTACAGTCCACAGGGTCACAAAGAGTCGGACACGACTGAAGCAATGTAGCAAGAAGCTTTAGCTGATTATTTAGAAAGCTTCCCTAAAATGAACTGATCTAGAACCAGGGCCTGGAAACATGTTCTTAGATGGCATGACTGATGCTTCTGGTGATGCTGCTGGGATGGGCGGAGGAGGAGGGAGGAGGAGGGGGGTGGGGTACAGGACTTGCCAGAGATGATGACTCGCGTTTCCCCTTTCTACTGTGTCCGTAGCAATACTGAATAACTTGGATCCCATCCAGAGGAAAAGCTTGGAGAACCTTTATTTAACTTCCTGCTTTGGCCCCACAGGTATCTTGTGACAACTCCGTAAACTTTTATAAAGAAAAGCTAATGGCTTGTTAATATCAGTTACCACTAAGATGGTTCTAAATACTCTCCTAGGGAAAAAGACTCATGACTGGATTAAGGTCTCTAATCTGACTTTAGAGACATATCTAGAAATCACATGAGCATTTTCACCCTTAGCTTTATGAGCAAAATAGTTTCAGTAAGAAGTTTCTGCACCCAAAATATCCAGGTTACTCTCTTGAATCCGTAAGAGCATGAGTGAAGGGCAGGAATCACTGATGAATCGTACTTCAAAGCTAACTGCTTTTGAGAAAATATGATATCATTAGTGAGTACTGGTACCAATTTTTAAGGTTCTTATTTCTCCTCATTTATCAATAATAGAACAGTAGAAACGTTAAAGAAGTAGACTAGCTATTCTCAGTTCTAGAGGATAAATTCATTCAAGGTACATCTGATGCTGGGACAGAGAGAGGGCACGAGGAGAAGGGGGTGACAGGATGAGATGGCTGGATGGCATCATCAGCTCAATGGACGTGAGTCTGGGCAAGCTCCAGGAGACTGAAGGACAGGGAAGCCTGGCGTGTTGCAGTTCACAGGGTCGCAAAGAGCCGGACATGACTTAGCCACTGGACAATGGTTTCTTTCTAACTTATTTCTTTGGCTGCCCTGGGTCTTTTAGTTGTAGCATATGAGATCTTTGATCTTTGAGGCAGCACGCTGGATCTAGTTCCCGAGCAGGGATGGCACCCGGGCCCCCTGCATTGGGAGTTAGCAGTCTCAGCCACTGCACCACCGGGAAGGCCCCTCAACATACATTTACTGTAAATGTATACTATATTCCTGCTGCTGAACCTGAACACACAAATACTGTCTAAGGGCAAAGTTCCTTGGGGATAGAGACCCAAGATTAGGGGCTGAGGGACTGTAAGCAGTGAGGGATGCCAGCATCACAGAGGCAAGAAAAGCAGCCACTCCAGGTCCCCCCGTCTCCGGTATCCCTAAATTTCCTCCTGTATATCTTCCCTCTAGGCCTCACCCCACTCTCTTCTAAACCAACTGTCCATCCTGTTGGGGGCATTTAACTTCATGGCACACCCCCAAGGGTATTCACAGGAGAAACTGGGCTACCCAGGAGATGCTGATGAGTCTTTGTCCCATAGAGATATTAACGTGAAAAATGTGGTTTTCTCTATTTGCTGGAGCCCCTGCAATACCTGTGAGACTGCTCAAGCCCACCCGCCTTCTGAGATGCCCCCGTGTCCCCATGGGAAGCTCAGAGTCCTGTCACCCACAGGCTGCAGCGCCACACTGCTCCCCGTCTCAGCCCCGCTATCTCCCCTGTGCTCGGCTCACAGCAGAGCCAGATCAGTCGGTCTGCTGCCTAAGTGGATGTCCTGCCAGGGAAAGGAGTGCCATCCCCCTCTTGCAGGACCCCTCTGGTCTCTCCAGGCTGCTCTCTTAAGGTGCCTCCTTCCTCCCTGGAAGCATCCCATTTGAGAGGAAAAGCAAAGAGCTTCTCACCCTCGCCTTCCCACAAAGCTAGCACTGACTTGCCCCTCCCTTCCCTGTCCTCCGCTTTTCCCCCTTACAGGGGGCAGGGGTCTGCCCACCATTTGTCAGAGGCTCTCTGTGGAAAGCAGTGGGCATAGAACCACTCGTCCTCAGCCTGGGACAGCAGAGAAGCACCACTCACCATCCTGAAATAGAAGCAATTCCCCATGAGAATTCTGCCCCCTCTCTCCCACCTAAGGAATGCAAATCAAAGTATTATTTAAAAAAAAAAAGACTTCTAGTTTACTTTCTAAGTAAATCATTCACAAGCTTCTCTGCTGGTGACAGAATTACTTACAGTGCCACCTCACCAGATTTGAGAATTTTAGGCACAGGGAAACAGTTCAAACACAAATTAGCAAATGAAGCGGTGGGAGAAGGACAAGACAATTCCACTTAAGTATATTTAAAATGGCTTTTTGCCATTAAAAAGAATGAGATAGTGCCATCTGCAGCAACATGGGTGGATCTAGAGACTGTCCACTAAGGGAAGTGTGAAGGAGAAATAGCGTATGACATCCCTTATTGTGGCACCTGAAGAGAAATGATACAGATGAACTTACAACCCAGAAAGAGACTCACAAACTTAGAGAATGAACTTATGGCTGCCTGTACACACTGCTCTGTGTAAAATGGATAATCAGCTAGGACTGCTGTAGAGTACATGGAACTCTGCTCAATATCATGTGGCAGCCTGGATGGGAGGGAAGTTAGGGGCTGAATGGATACATATGTATATATATAGATGGCTGAATCCCTTTGCTGTTCACCTGAAACTATCGCAACATTTTTAATCAGCTGAACCTCAATACAAAATAAAAAGTTTTTTAAAATGGCTGTTTGCCACTTAGGTTAAAACTACCATTGCTACCTGCTATCTGAAAGCAATCAGTGGTGTTTCAGAGGGCTCTGGAGCTCTAGTCCTTTATGTCTCAGCACAGAAAGAATTCAGCAAGAGGCAAAGTGATGGATAAGAAGTGATTCACTAGACTACTTCCCATGCAAGGCTTACAAGCAGGTGGGCAAGAGGTTGTGAGCCCCAAGAACTTAGAGGGCTACAGTTTTATGATCAAAGGAAAAGTAGGGAGCAGCAAAGGACTACCTTCTTCCTCATTCTTGAGTAGACATTACGCTCCCATCATCAGTTCCTCGTCTTTGTTGGTGGAGAGGGGGGACACTTCCTTGTACCTCATGATCCAAGGAGTTTACTGTAGTGGCAGTATGGAAAAAATTATTTCAGGTCTCAGGAAAATGAGGATCTTTCACTTTGAAATGACACCTTTCCATAAATTATGTTTTAGGTATGCAGAGAGCATAGATGTCCTAGAGGTCATTAATTTATAGGGGTCTCCCATACTTTTATCTTCAGTCCCCTAGTGGGATTAACTATTTAATCAACTATTCTGTCCCTTTACTGCATCCCTAACTTATCATCACCATTATTTCAGAGAAGGACATTTTAAGGAAAAAAAAAAAAAGAAGAAGAACATAATATCAGAATAAAACAGTAGCTCTTTGTATTTCAGGGAAAAGGTCAATCTCTGAAAACTGAGATTTTAGCTTTATGGAAAAGTGTTTCTATGTTCCTCATTCACTGTCCAAGAAAACACACACTAACGTGCTCTGCGGTCTGAAGGGTGCTTGTGTAGACCTCTTGGTTTTCTGTTCTCAGCCTAAGGATAAACCAGGAATTTTTTCTTTAAAAACTTACAGTCATCTGGAGCATTCCAAGCCTCTCACGGCAGCTCAGAGGGCCATGAGATCCTATCCCAGGGCAGTCCCAGGACACCCTGCAGTTGATGCGATGGCCGAGCGCAGTGTTGCATACCAGTGTGGGTCTTTCCTTTGACCTTTGGCTCTCAAGCACCAAAGCGTCACAGTAAACAGAACATCAGGGGGCTCATCCTCAAACGTGATTCATCTCAAAGCCTGTTTCAAAGAGAAGCCAAAAACATCAGTCTGAACACAGTTTCTTAATAAACAGGAGTGTACAGCCTGTAGGGTCAACGTTCTCGTTTTCACTGTTTTGATTTTGGATGTAGGAGCGGGGAGGGTAGGAGGGTGATGCTTTTCCTTCAGCCCTAACCCCGACATTCAGCTTCTCATTTGTCAGTGCAACGTTGACAGTTGAATTTCACGATGGAAAAAGCCCTCTGATTTATAATCAGACTCCAGCCAAACCATCCATTCCCAGGCCTTTTAAAATGATCTTGTAAATTACAGCAGAGAGGAGAGAGCGGGCTGGCTCCCTTGAAACAACAGCAACAGCCAGGGGGCAATAGCAGAGGATTTGTGCTTCCTTGAGTGGCAGTTAGGGAAAAGAGGGACTAAATATTTCCTGTAACTAGCAGGGGTAATTACCAGGGGAATTGGAGGCAGCGTGCTCTCTGACACAGCCGCAGGAGCCATTTTCATACGGGAAAGTCCACCGAGAGGAAGGAAGGGGATCACTCGATCCTTCCAATAACTACAATTTTATATTGGTAAATCAAGCATAAAATTGGTAGTTGAAATGCTGCCAGAAACCTCCGTTTAGAAACACCTTTATTCATTTGTGTATTTTCTCAGTCTCGCTTTTCTGACACTGTCCTTCCAGGAGAAAGTGTTCTGTTGCCACACTACTATTACTGTCTTCAAAACAGGCTGTTACTGAATGCTTGCCGAGCGCGGAGACAAGTGGCAAGACCACAGCTCAGCCCTGACTGTCACTGGGGTCAGATGACAGTATTCGCCTGAGATTTTTACTTGCCTCTCAATAACGTCCGTTTGCCCTCTTCATTTCAGGCATCATATCCACATTTCTTCACGTGCATCCTTTCGGAGCCAACATAGAGTATCTCTGGTCGTACATGCAGCAGCTGGACTCCAAGGTAAGTCCTTGTTCTCAACTGGCGTTGCGAAAACTTAGGACGTTGCTTGCTGGCTGCAGGTTGAACCCGTGTGATCTGTGTCAGGGATATAATAGCGGATGGAGGTCTGACTGTACTTCTTCACAAGAACTCAGTTTTTGGCAGAGAATGTCTTCTTTTCCTTGCTTTTGTCCCTGTAGAAAGAAAAGCGATTATCGAAAATGACACTGACTTCCAGCAGACATCAGATGACTTTGAGCAGCATATGAGATTTGAACGTGCAGTTTGGTTTGAAAGTCCCCACAACAAGGGAGATACAAGGTCAGGAGGGCACATTACCCTTCGGCCCTGTCCTCCCAGAACTCTATGCTAAGGGCTCGACACAATAGAGGAAAATCACCTCAAATTACATAGAGATCTGATACAACTCTCAAGAAAACTGTGTTAGCGGTGGTATTTAGCATCATTTCCCAAATGGAAAAAAAAAAATGACTACAAAAATTCTTCTCAGCTATGCACCTCGAGAGGCACACCCAGGTCAGGAAATCACTCCTCTCTTCTCAGAGGCTAGTTTTCCTCCTCTGCAGACAGCTGTGCTCCTAGCCCATGGGGGCGTTTGTGCGCCAAAATAGAAGGGGCAAAAAGTTCAATCTAAGTATCAGATCCCGGTGAACGGTGAGAGGGGCCGCTGTTGAAATAAGTTCCGTTGAGTCGCTCAGGTGTGTGTGACTCTGTGACCCCATGGACTGCAGCATGCCAGGCCTCCCTGTCCATCACCAACTCCCAGAGTCCACCCAAATCCATATCCGTTGAGTTGAATCAATTCTTTGGCACTCGGCTTTCTTTATAGTCCAACTCTCACATCCATACACAATTACTGGAAAAGCCATAGCCTTGACTAGACAGACCTTTGTCAGCAAAGTAATGTCTCTGCTTTTTAATTTGCTGTCTAGGTTGGTCATAACTTGTCTTCCAAGGAGTAAGTGTCTTTTAATTTCATGGCTGCAGTCACCATCTGCAGTGATTTTGGAGTGATTTTGCAGTGATTTATTCACTGTCGAAATAAAGCGGTGGCATTCACCAGGACTGCCTCGGGCAGCCCTGGAAGGGACAGAGATGCTGGGCCTGTCACTGGGCAGCCTGCTAAGTGTCCTGCTGGGAAGGCCAGTGGAAATAAGCATGTCTTACGTTGAGGGCAGCAAGGTTCGTGGGGTGTGCAGGACCGGGCCCATGGCCTGCAGCTTTCTGACCTCAGCACACGTCGGTCGTCCTGACTCTTCAGTGGTCATGATCGACTGGAGGGCCGCGCTGTCATCTTGTCTGATGCAGATGATGAAACCAGCGCACAATCCCACAAACCGTCGACCTTTCTCACAGGCCTTACACTTTACCTTCTAGAGAAATCAGCTGGAACAAGAGATGTTTTGCAGTTGTAGAGATCCGTGCCCTCGAGTCTCCCACAGCTGGGGACAGGGGAGACCGTCCCTGTGGAAGGAGGGGATTGTCAGGGTCTTTCTGTAACTTCTTTTATAAAATGACTTTGTTTCGGCGGTGCTGGGTCTTTGCTGCCCTGTTGAGGCCTCTCTCTGCTGGAGCTTCTCTTACTGCAGAGCGTGGGTTCTCAGGTGCATGGGCCTCCGTAGCTGCGGTTCCCGGACTCCAGAGCACAGGCTCAGCAGTTACGGCACACGGGTTAGACGCTCTGCAGCACTTGGGATCTCCCGGGTCCAGAGATCAAACTCATATCTCCTGCGCTGGCGGGTGGATTCTTTACAGGGAAGCCCGGTAATTGGAAGAGTCTCGATATTCAAAATTGCGGCACTGCCTTCCCTGTGGTCTCCTCTCACTTGGACGGGGTTGGGCTCGAGGTACAGCAAACACTCTTGTGAATTCAGAAGAGAGGAGGAGGAGCAATACAGCGTTCCTTTGTTGAAAGCAGCCTTTGAAGGGCTTCTTGGCTGTGCTTCCGTTCTCCAGTGTCACCCTTCCTGATATCACCACTACCTTTGTCTGGAGGAGTAAATGAAATACCACCCGCACCAGTGTTCTTGGCATAGAATGAGCCCTCAAGAAATGATTCCTATTGTTGCTATTATCCTTCCCTCGGACTGTTGACATTTCTCTCCTTCCCTTTCTAGAAACCCCAAGCGGGAAGCCTTTTGAGAAAGCAGTGGTTGTTTTCACTAGGAACCCACTTGTTAGCCGTGTAATCATGGCAGGGCGCTAGTCCCCCCTGCCCCGTCAGTGCACGTCAGCATGTGCGCCCGTGAGGTGTGTGTGAGCGTGTGCACGGACATCCAGGTATAGTCACTTATTTGATGGCAAGCAGCTCAGGAGCTCTTGCTCCACTCTCACCCTCAAAGCAGGGTCCATCACCCCCTTGCTCAGCTGAGATCTGTGTGGTCTCCCTCACTGAGGAGAGAATTCATACACCTGGTCTCTGGCCCTTGGATGGTGGACTTTTCCAGAAGGGGAATTCCATTTCCTCTCAGACTCACAGTTTCATTTTAGAAGACAGCATTACCCTCACAGAGAAAACACACGGCATCTCCTCCAGACAGCCCTCCATCTCCTGGCTCAAATGCTCAGTGGGACTGTCAAATTCTTTCCTCATGCCTGAAGTTAAAAGCATATATATATATATATATATATATAAACATTCAGTTCAGTTCAGTCGCTCAGTCATGTCTGACTCTTTGTGACCCCATGAATCGCAGCACGCCAGGCCTCCCTGTCCATCACCAAGTTCACTCAAACTCATGTCCATGGAGTCAGTAATGCCATCCAGCCATCTCATCCTCTGTCATCCCCTTCTCCTCCTGCCCCCAATCCCTCCCAGCATCAGAGTCTTTTCCAATAAGTCAGCTCTTCACATGAGGTGGCCAAAGTACTGGAGTTTCAGCCTCAGCATCAGTCCTTCCAATGAACACCCAGGGCTGATCTCCTTTAGAATGGACTGGTTGGATTTCCTTGCAGCCCAAGGGACTCTCAAGAGTCTTCTCCAACACCACAGTTCAAAAGCATCAATCCTTTGGCACTCAGCTTTCTTCACAGTCCAACTCTCACATCCATACATGACCACTGGAAAAACCAGAGCCTTGACTAGATGGACCTTTGTTGGCAAAGTAATATCTCTGCTTTTGAATATGCTGTCTAGGTTGGTCATAACTTTCCTTCCAAGGAGTAATCGTCTTTTAATTGCATGGCTGCAATCACCATCTTCTGGAGAAGGCAGTGGCACCCCACTCCATACTCTTGCCTGGAAAATCCCATGGACGGAGGAGCCTGGTGGGCTGCAGTCCATGGGGTCGCGAAGAGTCAGACATGACTGAGCAACTTCACTTTCACTCTTCACTTTCATGCATTGGAGAAGGAAATGGCAACCCACTCCAATGTTCTTGCCTGGAGAATCCCAGGGACAGGGGAGCCTAGTGGGCTGCCATCTATGGGGTCACACAGAGTCGGACATGACTGAAGTGACTTAGCAGCAGCAGCAATCACCATCTTCAGTGATTTTGGAGCCCCAAAAAATAAAGTCGGACACTGTTTCCACTGTTGCCCCATCTATTTGCCATGAAGTGATGGGACCAGATGCCGTGATCTTAGTTTTCTGAATGTTGAGCTTTAAGCCTAATTTTCACTCTCCTATATATAAACATGTATTTATATAAATATAATATACATATTACATAAATATTTATACATAGATACATCAATATACATAAATATTAAAATAAATCTATACAGATATTATATATAAATATTTATACATAAATATTAAAATATAAAACATTTATACATAAATACAAAACAAAATATGTATACATAAGTATAAACATAAATATACATAAATATAAAACATTTCAATATTTTTATATATATAATTTAAATATGGCACCCCACTCCAGTATTCTTTCCTGGGAAAATCCCAAGGACAGAGGAGCCTGGTAGGCTACAGTCCATGGGGTCACAAAGAGTCGGACATGACTGAGCAACTTCACTTTCACTTTTACTTTATATTAAAAAAATATTCTGACTAAAATTCCTGGGTGCCAGGGACTGGACCAAATATTCTTTCTAACCCAGTGAGGCCAAGATGATATTTAAGACTTTTAATCCAGAGAGCAGATTACGGCTCTAGACTGGAATCCCACAGCCTCAGAACCTCAGCAGATAGTAAAACGACAAGCAGTTTGTCCTCTAAGTGCCCTCCAGGGCCCTGTCGTTGCATCTGCTAATGGGAGGCTCAGGACCCTGCAGGGCCACGGCCCCGTGGCTGACATTCTCCTGCACAGCAGCCTCGTTAACCATGTAAATTAATCCTGGTTAGTTCCTGGCACCCGCTCTGGTTAGTCAGGACAAGCTGAGTGTCACAGTACCCCCAGAGTTTTGGTGAATGCTGCATGAAGATGGGGAATTCAGCCTGGCTTCCACAGCTCGGATGTTTGCTGACTCTCGTGAGAGGGCTCCTGCTTTTTACCATTTGTTCCTTTGGTTGTTCACCTGGCTGCACTGAGTCTTAGCTGCAGCACATAGGATCTTCGCCGCGTCGTGCAGAATCTCTCACTGGCGGCACGTGGGCTCTCTAGTTGTGGCAT
The DNA here is from genome assembly GCA_006408675.1 of Madoqua kirkii. Classification (NCBI taxonomy): domain Eukaryota; kingdom Metazoa; phylum Chordata; class Mammalia; order Artiodactyla; family Bovidae; genus Madoqua; species Madoqua kirkii. The sequence continues at coordinate 33,872 of SJYC01143872.1, forward strand.
TTGAGCTCAGAAGCTGCAGCACGTGGGTTTAGTTGCTCTGTGGCATGTGGGATCTTAATTCCCTGACCAGGGATTGAACCCAAGTCCCCTGCATGACAAAGTGGATTTTTTAACCACTGGACCACCAAGGAAAGTCCTGAGAGGGCTTTGTAGAAATTCCACTTAGCACAGTATGGTTTCCTTGAGATCAGACAGAGTCACCATCACCACTGCTGTTAAGCTGACATTTCGATTCTGCCTTGCCCTGTTTTGATGGGCTTTCCTGGAGGCTCAGATGGTAAAGAAGGCACTTGCAATAATGCAAGATATCTGGGTTAGATTCCCTAGGTCAGAAAGATCCCCGGAGAAGGAAATGGCAACTCGCTCCAATATTCTTCCTGGAGAATCCCATGGACGGAGGAGCCTGGCGGGCTACAATCCATGGGGTCACAAAGAGTCAGACATGACTGAGTGACTCAGCACACACATGCAGACAGGAACAAGGAAAGCAGCTTCGGTCCAGCCTGTAGCAGAGCTGTTTTTCTTAGGAGTTCCCTGAAGGCCACAGATGAGGATATGGGTGGTCAGAAATGGAAGGAGAGACAGGAATTAATTTAAGTTAGGATGGGCATGTCCATTCCACATGGGTCCCTAAAACTGTGTATCCCCAAATAGTCCATTTTCCAGTTAAATACTGTTTCTGCTGCATTTTTTTTTCTTTTCTGCCTCTTCTAAACCACTTACTCTCATTTGCTCAGCTCTCTTGTGTCACAAACATATGATCAAGTCAGAAAGATGCATTCAGAGGAAGATAGTACCAGGGTGGTTGGGGGGAGATGGCTTCCTGAAGCTTTACTGAGTCAAAACTCATGGCCCGGGCACAGGCAGGTAAGCTTTTCCAAACAGGCAACACTATCTTGAAAATGCTTTATGATCAATACCTAGAATGTCTCACATCAGCCCAGAGCCTTTTGAGCTCACTGGCTTGCAGACGTCACATCTGAGCATCAGCAGATGAATATTTTCTGTCTAACAGTGAAGAGGGGAGAGACCTCTGATCATCCTCCAGTACTGTCTAAGAGATTCAGACCCAGTTCTCCAAGTGTCTCTGGCTCCCCACCTACATACCAGCAGCTTTTTCCTAAAACTCACAAAGTGAAAGATTTGATTCTGAAACCAGACTCAATATAATGGGGCCATAGAGGCTAGTTTTTTTAGAAAGAGCTGCCATCTGGGACATGACACCGTGTTTGGTAACAGACTTGGGTGCTCATGACATGCTCCTTTCCCACCAGTGGGGCAAACCATTTGCATCTGTGTACTAGAAGCATTCCTGTGAAATAGATTGCAAAATAGACCTTAATTGGAGAACATTCTTCCCCAGATGATAGCTAGGCGGTAAGGTTGGAGAAAATGTTCAAATAGTGTTTGTGAGATTGCCTACCTGAATAATCTTTTTTTTTTTTTTTGACCGGCAGCAAGGCACGTGGAATCTCAGGTGGTTCAGATATAAAGAATCTGCCTGCAGTGTGGGAGACCTGGGTTCAATCCCTGGGTCAGGAAGAGCCCCTGGAGGAGGGCGTGGCAGCCCACTCTAGTATTCTTGCCTGGGGAATCCCATGGACAGAGGAGCCTCAAAGGCCACAGTCCATGGGGTCACAAAGAGTTGGACATGACTCAGCAACTGGCCCCTTCACATGGGATCTTAACTCCCCAATCAGGGCTCGAACCCACCACCCCCTGCACTGGAAGGTGAAGTCTTCATTAGAAGGTGAAGTCTTCACCACCGGGCCACCAGGGAAATCCCCCTGCCTGAATAATCTTTAATATTACGTATATTCTGGTATTCTCCTGAGTAGCCGCCTGTCACAGTATATGAGTGTTCTGTTGCTTAGACAGACTATCATGAATGTGTTTTCCAGAAGTCACAGTGCCTCTGGAAAGCATGTGGCATAGGAAGCTTTGGAGGTAAGGAGCTTCCATCTGGCTGCGTGAAAAGCAGAAAGGGAGTTGCTCATTCACAGCAAGAGATAACCGACGCGGGTACCAGGGACCCAGTGACTGCTTGGTTAAGTCACTGCTGTTTTACAAACTCTGTTTTCTATGGACGAGGCAGAACGGAGAGTGGCCAGGGCACAAAGGAACTTTAAGAAAGGACACTGCTCTCAAAAAGCTTGTAGTCTAAATGAGGAAATGGTGTATTTATGAAGGAACTTGAGAGTCAGGGGTGAACTAATGCAGTGCTCACTCGGCAGGGCAAGAGCTCCTCTGGGGCTCCTGCGCGGTCCTCACTGCCTCTCTCCCCTTTCTCCCCTCCTTCCTCTCCATCTCCCTCCAGATCTTTCCTCTTCTCCTTCTGGTTCTTTCCTTCTGTTTCTGTCCTTCCTGCTTCCCTGTGCTTTTCCTCGTGCCTCCTCGCCTTCCTCCCTGATCCTCTGTCCACCAGCCCTCCCCCTCTCTTTCCCCCAGGTCCTCACTTCCCTTCCCTCTCTTCTTGCCCTTTTTCCCTCTCCCGTTTCCTCCTCTGTGTCCTGCCTCCCTCCCCACCCACACTCTGCATGTCTCTCTGCGGATATTCGGACATTCGCTACAAGGCGTCTGTATGGCAACACTGTGCCCTGCCCAGGGACGTGAAGGATGAGTAAGATCTCAACGTGCAGGAAAGGCTAACGGTCAGTTCATTCCACAAAGAGAAATCTGATTTTTGCAGTTGGCTTCTCTTGACTCTCCACCCTTGACAAAGCCTATGTGGGTGTCTCTTCAGTCCCCCAAAAGAAAACCCCTTCTCCAGTGGCCTCCCTTGGCTGATTGATATGGGACATGGAGCCAACCGTCCCCAATGATAAAATTTATTTATGCCTTCCTGTGTCCGTGTATACATGTGCTTAGTAGCCTGGCAAGGAGGCAGTGGGCTTGGACCAGAGTCAGCAAACCAGAAAATAAAGCAAATACATCTTACAAATGACCTCTGCCTCAAACAAATCACCATCACGCAAGCCCTTGGTTACAGAGCCTTTATTCCTTCTCATCCTTTCTTTTCCTTCTAATTAGAGCAAATCAATCCTTTCTCAAAGAGTAAACGTTAGAACATTTTAAATGGGAATGAGGGGGAGCCACGGACAACATTGAAAAATAAAAAGACACACAGACCCCCAGTTTCCCGGAATAAAAGCCAGCTGGGTAAGAGGAAATAAAGGCATCATGTTCATGACAACCCTCCCCAGTTGCCAGAGCACCAACATGTGGTGTATGGGAAAATGAGATTTCACAGTCACGGCACGTTTCTGACCTATATCAGAATGCCGCACGGGATTCTCTTAGCCTCATGTATCTGAGTTGTCTCATAGTATCCTTGTGAGAAAGCGAATGCGGTGCTGGAAAGCCAGGCCGGATGCAGCATGAGGAGCCCAGTGCTGAGCTCCAGCCTCTCCACGTACCAGCTGGGCCAGCAGCAGCCCCGCCCGGGACCCCAGGGTTCCATCCGTGACCCACAGGCACTTAGGGAGACTCCCCAGCCTCAGAAGGGGTCTGGGGAAGGGAATCCTGCACACCTGGTGGGAGACGGGTCCCTCTGGCTCTGATCGCAGCCAGTGAGCACTGAGTGCTGTGTGTTTGTGATGATTCCATGACACTTCCAGTTCTGAAGACCACAAAATGACTGAGAGGAAGAGAAAGGACGCCATGAAGGCAGGATCATAAAGGCTGACATGTTTTAATAAGCAAGGGAAGAAAAAAGAATTAAAGTGAAGAAATTTGTAGGTTAACATTCTTCTTCGGCCATACACTAAAACAGAAGGACAAACTGAATTTTCTCTTGAATTTGTCTTGAAAATCCCCAAACGTCACATGTCCTATAGGTTGTTTTATCAGGAAGGGAAAAGGCTTAAAAACCATCAAAATAATAACATGAAGCAGTTTCTCCTTGTTGTTTGTTCTCGCATGAGATATAAACATCTTTAAGGAAATGCTCTAGAATCTAGCTGAGCACCTTATTAGTAAATGGATTTTGTTGTTGTTGTTGTTTTGGCATCAGGCTCCTTTTAATTGCTTCCTCAATACTGTTGTCCTTTGGTATCTGCAGGCTACTGGCTCAAAGAAACCCTGTGGTTACCAAAATCCATAGATGCTCAAGTCCTTTGTATTCACATAAAATGACTTGGTCTTTGCATGCAACATACACAGCAACATCCTTGCCCTATTTATTTGGTTGTGCCCAGTCTTCGTTGAGGCATGTGGGATCTTCGATCTTCGCTGCAGCACACAGGATCTTTAGTTGTGGCATGTGGGATCTGGTTCCCTGACCGAGGATCGAACCCAGGCTCCCTATCAGGAGCTCGGAGTCTTAGCCACTGGACCAGCAGGGAAGCCCTGATCCTCTCTATACTTTTAACTATCTCTAGATTATTCACAGTAATATCTCACTGTGGTGTTTTTTTTCTCTTGATTAGTGATGTTAAACACCTTTTCATGTATCTGTTGGCCATCTGTATGTCATCTTTGGAAAATGTCTGTTCAGAGCCTCACTCATTTTTTCGATTGGATTTCTTGGTTTTTTGCTATTGATTTTGTGAGTTCTTTGTACATTGTGAGTATTAACCCTTTATCAGACATATGACTTGCAGTATTTTTCCTGTTTGATAAATTTGCCTTTTCATTTTGTTGATGGTTTCCTTCACTGTAGAGAAGCTTTTTATTATTTGTATTTATTTTTAATGGGTGTTTTAGATAAGATTTTATTTGAGGTGCCTGTTCTGTAGTTGTATCCCTGTCCATATTATAATATTTACATCATTCTGGCTGAATCAGGCTGTTACCTTGCACTACCAACAGCAACTGACAGTTAACTAGTTCTGAAGACACCAATGGTTATTATAATCATTTCTGACTAATTGGTTATTCCAACTAAGTAATCATGAGAATTTCAAATGCCAGTTTCACTACTATTTAGTTGTGTGACTTCGGAGAACTCACTTAACATCTCTGTACCTTAGCTTCACTGCCTATAGAATGGGTTTTTTATGTGTATTAAATGGCTTAATAGATGAAAAGCATTTATAGCAGTATCTGGCACATAGTAAGTGCTAGTGTTGGCTGCCATTTGTTTTGAGCTTAAAAGTGCACAAAAGACCTGTCACGTTCTCTCAGTTTGAGATCTTCACCTCAACCTCGTAGACAGGTGCATTTTAAAGGCTTGCCCAAAAACCAGCGTTACCGTGCACTGGGGCAACACTCCAGAAGTCCTTAGAGCATCCGATGAGTTTCCTTCCAATCCCTTTCCTGCGAGTGAGAAAACACCCAAAGAGACTTAGTGACTTAGGCAAGATGGTTGTTCAGTGGTGGTTGTTCAGTCACTCGGTCCTGTCCAACTCTTGCAACCCCTGGACTGTAGCCTACCAGGCTCCTCTGTCCATGGGATTCTCCAGGCAAGAGAGTCAAGCGGTACTTCCTTCTCCAGGGGATCGTCTTGATCCCGGGATCGAACTGACATCTCCTGCTTGGCAGGCAGATTCTTTACCGTTGAGCCACCCAGGAAGCCAGGCAAGATGGTAAAGCGGGTTAATGGTCATTCGTGACTGGAATGTGGACTTCTGCCTCTGCATTTCTTTCTTCTAGCAAGTGAACGGCTTCTTTGCCGGGTTAAATAACTTTCTGATGAGACAGTGCACTTAATGCATGGACCCTGTGCCTGGCCCAGACGCAGGACGTGGTGCCGCCTCTCTGCTGCCACTTGCCGACCTCTGCTTCCTTTGTGGTTGAAGTCCAGGCTCAGGTCAGAAGCTACCGTAGGAGACAACGTGTTGCTGCTTCTCAGCACAGAGTTTGACCCACCAATCACCGAAGACCTGATGTGAGCGTGCAGGATCCCCTCAGGATTGCTGAAATACGGATATATAGAGAAACTGAACCTGTGCCACGCCCTGTGCTACATTTTACACACAGTCCTAATAATAACACCATTCTCCACAGTGGCTGTACCAACTTACATTCCCACCAGCAGCGTGGGAGGCTCCCTTCTCTCGCACCTTCTCCAGCATTTGCTATTTGTACATTTTTTGAATCATGGCCATTCTGACCAGTGTGAGGTGATACTTCATTGTAACTCTGATTTGCATTTCTCTAATTAGCGGTGTTGAGCATCTTTCCATGTGCCAATTTGTCCATCTGTACCTCTCCTTTGGAGAAATGTCTGTTTAGCCCTTCTGCCCATTTTCTGATTGGGTTGTTGTTTACTACTATTAGATGAGCTGTTTGTGTCTTTTCTAAATTAAGCCCTTGTCGGTCACATTGTTTGCAAATATTTTCTCCATTCTGTATGTAGTCTTTTCGTTTTGTTTATAGTTTCCTTTGCTGTACAAAAGCTTTTAACTTTAATTAGGTCCCACTTGTTTATTTTTGCTTTTATTTCTATTGTCTTGAGAGATTAACCTAAGCAACATTGGTACAATTTATGTCAGAGAATGTTTTGCCTATATTCTCCCTGGGATTTTTATGGTATCATTCTGAGTTTATTTTTGCATATGGTGTGAGAGAGGTGTGAGGGAGTGATCTGACTTCATTGATTCATATGCAGCTCTCCAAGTTTCCCAACACCACTTGCTGAAAAAACTGTCTTTCCTCCCTTATATTCTTGTCTCTTTGTCGAAAATTGACCATAGGTGTGTGGATTTATTTCTGGTCTCTCTGATATCCATGTCTATTTTTGTGCTGGTACCATACCATTTTGACTATTGAAGCTTTCTATTGTTGTCTTGGGCAAACTCCAGGAGATGGTGAGGAACAGGGAGGCCTGGCATGCTGTAGTAAAGAGCTGGACACAGCTTGGTAGTGAGCAGCTACTACTGTCTGAAATCTAGGAGGGTTAGGCTTCCTGCTTTGATCTCTTCCCTCAAGACTGCTTTGGCAATTCCTAGGCTTTCATCATTCCATATAAATGTTAGGATCCTTTGCTCTGTGGGTATTTTGACAGGAATCATATTAAATCTATAGATTGCTTTGGACAGTATGCCATTTTAATCATCCTGATTCTTATTAATAAAACCCTAGAGCATGCGGTATCTTTCTGTTTCTTTGAATCATCTTCAATTGTCTCATTATTCTCTGCATGTAAATCCTTCACCTCCTAAGTCAGGTTTATTCCTAAGTACTTTTCTATATGATTTTTTTCAAAGGGATCTTTGTTTTTTTACTTTCCCTCTCTGATATTTCATTTTTAGTGCAAAATAAATGCAACAGATTTCTGTACATCAATTTGTACTCTGCTACTTTACTGTATTATTTTATTAATTTTAATCATTTTTGTGTGGTCTTTAGGGTTTTATATATAGCATCATGTCATCTGCATAGAGTGACAGTTTGACATCTTTTCTCCCAATTTGGATATGTTTTATTTCTTTTGTCTGATGTTGTGGCCTTGGAAGGAAAGTTATGAGCAACCTAGACAGCATATTAAAAACCAGAGACATTACTTTGTCAACAAAAGTCCATCTAGTCAAGGCTCTGGTTTTTCCAGTGGTCATGTATGGATGTGAGAGTTGGACTGTGAAGAAAGCTGAGCACTGAAGAATTGATGCTTTTGAACTGTGGTGTTGGAGAAGACTCTTGAGAGTCCCTTGGACTGCAAGGAGATCCAACCAATCCATCCTAAATGAGATCAGTCCTGAGTGTTCATTGGAAGGACTGATGTTGAAGCTGAAACTCCAATAGTTTGGCCACCTGATGTGAAGAGCTGACTCATTTGAAAAGGCCCTGATGCTGGGAAAGATTGAGGGCAGGAGGAGAGGGGATGAGAGAGGATGAGATGGTTGGATGGCATCACCGACCCAATGGACATGGGTTTGGGTGGACTCCAGGAGATGGTGATGGACAGGGAGGCCTGGCGTGCTGTAGTTCTTGGGGTTGCAAAGAGTCAGACACAACTGAGCGACTGAACTGAACTGAACTGTAGCTAGAATTTCCAAAATTATGTTGAATAGAAGTGGTGAGAGTGTATATATCCTTGTCTTGTTCCTGATCTGAGAGGAAATGCTTTCCAGAGTTTCACCACTGAGTATGATGTTAGCCATGGGTTTGTCATAAATGGCCTTTATTATGTTGAAGTATGTTCCGTCTGTGCCCACTTTCTGGAGAGTTTTTATCATAAATGAAGGTTGAATTTTTTCCAAAATGTTTTTCTGCACTTCATGTGGTTTGTATTCTTCAATTTGTTAATAACTTATTGACCACAGACATATTATTATAAAACATTATTGAGATATTTTAATGTTCACTTACATAAAAATCACCAGCAACAGGTATTAGTTCCTGCAAAAATCCCCCAGGCAATAATGTGTTAATATGGTGTATCATACTGATACATACTGTGGATATTGAAAACCCTTGCATCCCTGGGATAAATCCCATTTGATCATAAGTGTATGATCCTTTTAATGTACTGTTGGAGTTGGTTTGCTAGTATTTTGTTGAGAATTTTTCCATCTCTGTTCATCAGTGATACTGGCCTGTAATCTTCTCTTCTGTGGTATCTTTGTCTAACTCTGGTATCAGGTGATAGTGGCCTTGTAGCATGAGTTAAAGAGTGTTCCCTCTCTTGAAATTCTTTGGACAAGTTTCAGAAGAACAGGTATTAACTCTTCCAAAGTGTTTATTTTTGTGTGGTCTTTAGGGTTTTATATATAGCATCATGTCATCTGCATAGAGTGACAGTTTGACATCTTTTCTCCCAATTTGGATATGTTTTATTTCTTTTGTCTGATGTTGTGGCCTTGGAAGGAAAGTTATGAGCAACCTAGACAGCATATTAAAAACCAGAGACATTACTTTGTCAACAAAAGTCCATCTAGTCAAGGCTCTGGTTTTTCCAGTGGTCATGTATGGATGTGAGAGTTGGACTGTGAAGAAAGCTGAGCACTGAAGAATTGATGCTTTTGAACTGTGGTGTTGGAGAAGACTCTTGAGAGTCCCTTGGACTGCAAGGAGATCCAACCAATCCATCCTAAATGAGATCAGTCCTGAGTGTTCATTGGAAGGACTGATGTTGAAGCTGAAACTCCAATAGTTTGGCCACCTGATGTGAAGAGCTGACTCATTTGAAAAGGCCCTGATGCTGGGAAAGATTGAGGGCAGGAGGAGAGGGGATGAGAGAGGATGAGATGGTTGGATGGCATCACCGACCCAATGGACATGGGTTTGGGTGGACTCCAGGAGATGGTGATGGACAGGGAGGCCTGGCGTGCTGTAGTTCTTGGGGTTGCAAAGAGTCAGACACAACTGAGCGACTGAACTGAACTGAACTGTAGCTAGAATTTCCAAAATTATGTTGAATAGAAGTGGTGAGAGTGTATATATCCTTGTCTTGTTCCTGATCTGAGAGGAAGTGCTTTCCAGAGTTTCACCACTGAGTATGATGTTAGCCATGGGTTTGTCATAAATGGCCTTTATTATGTTGAAGTATGTTCCGTCTGTGCCCACTTTCTGGAGAGTTTTTATCATAAATGAAGGTTGAATTTTTTCCAAAATGTTTTTCTGCACTTCATGTGGTTTGTATTCTTCAATTTGTTAATAACTTATTGACCACAGACATATTATTATAAAACATTATTGAGATATTTTAATGTTCACTTACATAAAAATCACCAGCAACAGGTATTAGTTCCTGCAAAAATCCCCCAGGCAATAATGTGTTAATATGGTGTATCATACTGATACATACTGTGGATATTGAAAACCCTTGCATCCCTGGGATAAATCCCATTTGATCATAGTGTATGATCCTTTTAATGTACTGTTGGAGTTGGTTTGCTAGTATTTTGTTGAGAATTTTTCCATCTCTGTTCATCAGTGATACTGGCCTGTAATCTTCTCTTCTGTGGTATCTTTGTCTAACTCTGGTATCAGGTGATAGTGGCCTTGTAGCATGAGTTAAAGAGTGTTCCCTCTCTTGAAATTCTTTGGACAAGTTTCAGAAGAACAGGTATTAACTCTTCCAAAGTGTTTGAAAGTAGTCTGTGAAGCCACCTGCTGCTGGATTTTCATTGTTGAGAATTTGTAAATTGCTGATTCAATTTCAGTACTGGTAATTGGCCTATTATTTTCTATTTCATCCTGGTTCAGTCTTTGAAGATTTTCTTTTGACTTTCTATGAATTTGTCCATTTCTTCTAGTCTGTGCGTTTTACAGGTATAGGGCTCCGAAGGTGGCTCAGCTGGTAAAGAACCCACCTGCCAGTGCAGGAGACATAAGAGAGATGGGTTCAATCCCTGGCTTGGGGAGATCCCCTGGAGAAGGGCACGGTGACCCACTCCACTATTCTTGCTTGGAGAGTCCCATGGACAGAGGAGCCTGGTGGGCTAGAGCCCTTAGGGTCCCACAGAGTCAGATATGACTGAGGTGACTAAGCACATAGTAACTTGTAACAGTCCTTTATGATCGTTTGTATTTCTCTGGGGACAGTTTGACTTCTCCTTTTTCATCTCTGATTTTATTGACCTGTGTGCCCTCTCCTTTTTTTCTTGATGAGTCTGCCAAAAGGTTTATCAATTTTGTTTTTCCAAAGAACCAGCTTTTAGTTTGATCTTTTCTGTTGTTTTTATAGTCTCCATTTATTTCTGATCTGATTTCTTTGCTCCTACTAGCTTTGGGTTTTCTTTGTTCTTCTTGCTCTAGTTGCTTTAGGTATAAGGTTAGGTTGTTCGAGGTTTTCCTTGCTTCCTGATGTAAGACTGTATTGCTATAAACTTCCCTCTTAGAACAGCTTTTGCTATGTGCCGCAGGTTTTGAATCATCGTGCTTTTGTTTTCATTTGTCTCTAGGTATTTTTTTATTTCTGATTTCTTCAGCGATCCACTGGTTGTTGAGAAGCGTCTTGTTCAGCCTCCACATGATTGTGTTTCAGCTTTTTTGTTTTTGATAATTGATTCAGATCTCATAGTGCTGTGCTCAGAAAAGATGCTTGATATGATTTCAATTTTCTTAAATTTACTGAGGCTTACTTTGTGCCCAGCATGTGATCAGTCCTAGAGAATGTTCCAGAACTTGAGAAGAATGTGTATTTGATTGCTTTCGGATGAAATGCTCTTGATACTCAAAACTAAGTCCAAATGGTATAAACGTGTCCTTTAAGGCCTCTACTTCCTTACTGATTTTCTATCTGGACGATCTGTTCAGTGATGAGAGTGGGGTGTTAAAAGCCCCCAACCGTTATGCTACTATCAGTTTATGTCTGTGAACATTTGCTTTATATATTGAGGTGCTCCTATGTTGGGTACAGATATATATAGTTAAAACTGTTATATCTTCTCTTGGATTGATCCCTTGATTATTATGTAGTGTCTTTCTTTGTCTCTCATAACACGCTTTTTATTTTAAAGCCTATTTTGTACAATACGAGTGTTCCTACTCCAGCCTTCTTCTGATTTCAATTTGCATGGAATATCTTTTTCCATCCCCTTTCAGTCTGCATACGTCTCTAGGTCTGAGGTAGGTCTCTTATGGGCAGCATATGAATGGGTCTTGTTTTTGTATTTAGCCAGTCTGTATCTTTTGGTTGGATCCTTTTATCTATTTACATTTAACGTAGTTACTGATATGTATGTTCTTACTGCCATTTTGTTAATTGTTTTGGATTTGATTTTGTAGGTCGTTTTCCTTCTTTTATTCTCTTATCCTATGATTTGATGGCTATCTTTGCTGTTGTGTTGGGATTCATTCTTTTATATATTATATATACATATTACATATTATATATATTATAGGGTTTTTTTATTAGCAGTTACCATGAGGTTTTGATATACAGCATTCTATACACACACATGTATATATACACATACACATGATTATTTTAAGTTGCTGATCTCATTTCAAATGCATTTCAAATATCCTGCATTTGTACTCTCCTCTTCGATTACTAGTTTAGACATCATAGTTGTGTGTGGATGATTTCCTACCTTTACTGTTGTGTGCCTCTACTGGTGAGCTTTCCCATTTCATAATTTTGTTGTTTCTAGTGGTGGCCTTTTCCTTTCACCTACTGGAGTTCTTTGAGCATTTCTTGTAAACCTGGTTTGGTGGTGCTGAGTTCTTTTGGCATTTGCCTGTCTGTACAGCTTTGGATTCCTCTGTCAAATCTGAATGAGGGCCTTGCTGGGTAGAGTATTCTCACTTGTAGGTTTTTCCATTCATCACTTTAATTATATCATGCCACTCCCTTCTGACCTGGAGTTTCTGCTGAAAAAAGCTAGCTGATAAACTTACGGGGATTCCCGTGTATGTGATTTGTTGCTTTTCTCTTGTTGAGTTAATATTTTTGTCAGTTTGATTAGTATACATCTCAGTGTATAAACCTCCTTGGGTTTATCCTGCCTGGGACTTTCTTACTGGATTTGGATGACTGTTTCATTCCCCATGTTAGGGAAGTTTTCAACTATTATCTTTTTGAATATCTTCTCAGGCCCTAGGCCTTCTGGAACCCCTATCATGCAAACGTTAATACATTTGATGTTGTTCCAGAAATCTCTTAAACTGTCCTCTTTTCATTGTCTTTTTCTTTATTCTATTCAGTGGCAGTGATTTCCATGACTTTTTTCCAGCTCACTTATCCGTTCTTTTGCCTGGTTTTTTTCTCTTGATTCTACTTTTTTCATCTCAGTTATTACTGTATTCGTAACTCTTGTTCTTCTTTATATTTTCTAGCTATTAAAAATTAGTAACTTCTCACTCTGCAGTCATTCTTTTCCTGAGTTCTTGGATCATCCCTCCCGTCATTACGCTGAACTCTTGGGTGGATTGCCTGTCTCCAGGTCACTTAGTTGTCCTTCTATTTTTTATCTTGTTTCTTCATCTGAAACATATTCCTCTACCATCTCACTTTGTCTCAATTTCTAATTGTATGCTGTAACAACTCACTCACTCAGTCCTGTCCGACTCTTTGTGACCCCATGAACTGCAGCACGCCAGGCTTCCCCGTTCTTTCATTATCTCCGAGTTTACTCAAACTCATGTCCATCAAGTCACTGATGCCATCCAACCATCTCATCCTCTGTCACCCCCTTCTGTCCTCAGTCTTGCACAGCATCAAGGTCTTTTTCCAGTGAGTTGGCTTTTCACATCAGGTGGCCAAATATTGGAATTCCAGTTCGGCAGCACATTTTTATGTAAGTGGAAAGTTATGTTTCTCGACTTTGAAGAAGTGGCATTGTATAGGGGCTTTCCTTCATGTCCCAGCAGTACACGCCCCCTCTTGTCATCCAAGGGCTGGGGACCAGCTCGTCCAGGGTAGGCTCTGGTCTGCATTTGCTACTCAGTTCCACGCATTGCGGATTGTAGCTCTCTTGCTTTGGGGTGTCTTGCCCCCGTGATGGGTGAAGCTGGTCTTAGAGGTTTATCCAGGATTCCTGATGGAAGGGCTGGTACACGCCCACTGGTGGGTGGGGCTGTGGCAAGGGGCGTGTCTAAAGGTGGCTGTGTGCTCAGAAAGTCTTTAGGCAGCCTGTCTGCTGATGGGTGGGGCTGTGTTCCCACGTGGTGGTGGTTTGGCCTGAGGTGTCCCGGCACCAGAGCCTACAGGCTTTTGGGTGGAACCAGGTCTTGGTTCCCAAATGGCAGCCTCCGGGAGCGCTCACACAGATGAACAGTCCCCAGCACTTCTGCCACCAGTGTCTGTGTCCCCACGGTGAGCCCCAACCGCCCCCTGCCTCCCCTGGGAGACCCTCCAGGAGCAGCAGGGAGGTCAGGCCCAGGCTCTTACGCAGTCACTGCTTCTGCTGGGGCTCCTGGAGTACACGAGGCATCATGTAAGCCCTCCAAGAGCCGAGTCGCTGTTTACCCCAGTCCTGTGGAACTGCTGTGCTCATGCAGTAGTGAGTTTCATAACCAAATGCCCTGGGCATGCCTCCTCCTCATGCCAGAACCCGAGGCTAAGGAGTCTGACGTGGGCTCAGAATTCTCACTCTTGCGGGAGACCTTCTGCTGTATATTTCTTCTCCAGTTTGTGGGTCACCCACCCAGGGGGTAATGGGATTTGACTATATCACATGTGCACCTCTTTTACCTTTTTGTTGAGTATTCTTCTTTACATCCTTGGATTAGAGTATCTTTTTTGGTAGGTTCAAGTCTTTTTTTCTTCCAGTGGTGGTTCAGCAATGGGTTGGGATTTTGGTGTGCTTATGTGAGGAAGTGAGCTCAAGTTCCTTCTATTCTGCCATCAGCATGATGGATGAACTCTTAATTACTGATTTTTTTTTTTAAACCAGTGCCATATCAACAGGCACAACCCCTTCACAGTGATGATGATGAAGTCTAATTATACATCTATTACAGAACAGCCTTCAGCACTAACAGGGCAACCTCTGGGGTTCTGAGTGATGCAGGATGCCTCAGCAACACTGGTAGGGATCCTCGTCCAGGTTCTAGAAACTGAGTTCCCTGAATTATGGCTCTCTACCTCTCTCTTCAAAATCAGCCATAGCAAGGCAGACTTCCTTCTAACGTGTATCCATCTAGTTTGATCCAATATTTTGTTTTAAATTTTGTCTCTATTATTCATCAAACATATGTGCTCAGACGCTAAGTTGTATCTGACTCTTTGCGACCCCATGGCCTGTAGCCCACCAGGCTCCTCTGTCCGTGAGATTCTCCCAGCAAGAATACTAGAGTAGGGTGCCCTTTCGTTCTCCAGAGAATCTTCCCGACCCAGGGACTGAACCTGCATCTCTTGCGTCTCCTTACACTGGCAGGGAGATTTACTACTAGCACCACATAGGAAGCCCCAGATATCGGCCTATAATTTTTTTTGATATTGTCTTTGTCTGGTTTTGGTATCAGGTGATGGTGGCTTCCTATAACAACTTTGGGAATAGTCCTTGTTCTGCCTGTTGGAAGAGTTTGAGAAGGATCCATGTGGTTGCTTTGTGTGTTGGGTAGAATTCCCCAGTGAAGCCATCTGGTCCTGGACTTTGGTTTGCAGGGAGGTTTTTTTTTTTAGTTACAGATTCTGTTTCGCTTCTAGTGATCTATCTGTTCAAAGTATCTATTTCTTCTTGACTCGGTTTTGGTAGGTTGTATAGTTTCTAGAAACTTGTCTATTTCTTTTAGGTTGTCCAATTTGTTGGCATATAATTATTCCTAGTTCTCTTACATTTTTGTATTTCTGTGGTATCAGTTGTTTGGTCTCTCTTAATCGTTAACTGGAAAGTATCCAAGGCGGTGCTATTAGTAAAGAACCCACCTACCAATGCAGGAGACACGAGAGAGGCGGGTTCGATCCCTGGGTCAGGAAGATCCCCTGGAGAGTCCCCATGGACAGAGGAACTCGGCAGGCTACAGTCCACTGGGTCACAAAGAAGTCAGACACAACTGAAGCAACTTAGGGCACACACACAGTATCTATACAGTGACTGTACCATGAAAAAGTGAGGTCATATTTGCTGAGCATTTCTGTATGTGCAAAGCTGTGCTAAGCCTGTAGTCTTCACACATCCTTACTGAATGTTGTTATTCCCACTTGCTGGGATTTACAGAGACTATCCCCGAAGTGACTTTTCTTCCTTTCTAACAGATATCTGCAAATGAAATTGAAATGCTTTTGATGAGGTTGCCACGCATGTTTAAACAGGAATTCACAGGCGTGGGAGCGACGCTGGAAAAAAGGTGGAAGTTGTGTGCCTTCGAAGGAATTAAAACTACCTAACTATGAAGAGCGATGAAATCTCTGGAAGAAACCGCCTGAACCCGGTCAGGGCCGTGCCGCGTGAGCCCAGGAGGTTTGGGGCAGGTCCACGCAGGACCTTTATGGAGCCGTCAGAGCCTGACTCTAGTTACATCTGTGGCGTTCTCTTGTGAGTGGAAATGTAATTGTGTACCAGTTCCCTAAAACAAAGCTTCATACTGTGACAGATCTGTTTGCTATGAAAACCAATGATTCCACAGTCATAGTGATGGCAGAACCCTAAAATATGCTACATTTGAGACTAGCTCACCAAGCAGAATATTTCAAGTAATAATGGTGTAGCAATGGTCGTTGCTAGGCTACAAAGCTGTATATGTAATGTATAGCTGAAATCATTCAATGACATTTTCCTGAAAGTCTTTCTGTTTTAGTAAAAAAAAAAAAAAAAGAAGAAGAAGAAAGAAAAAAAGTAATTTTACAGTAAGGAAAACAAAAATCATACCAAAAGAAAACTTGAATATGTGTCTGAACAGTTATTGTATTTTGTAAATTAAGTTATATGCTGTTCTAGGGACTTTTGCCTTATTGAAGAGGCAGAAAATGTGATTGGACTCCTTGAGAATGCTTTATCAAGAATATTATTTTTCTAATGTAACAATCCTCCATCATACCTTCTTTTAACATGGACTGCATAACAATTTTCATAAAATGTAAATAAAAGG
>SJYC01143873.1:0-19667 GCA_006408675.1 Madoqua kirkii
GGTTTATGCATCAAAATAAACATTCAGTAAATATTGCTGTTACAAATTTTATAGCAAAGATATTAATTTTTTTCAATAAATATGACTTGTACCATATTGGTTTTGCAAATTATTCTTTGATATATTTTAAGGAATATCTTTCACATTATTCAATCCCATCTCATAGCCCATTATTTTTAAATGATTAAATAAATGCATGAGTGACATGAAGAGACAAAACATTTCAGACAAATATATAAAAGTCATCAAGTGGAAAGTACTCAGAAAAGATTACACAGCATTAGAATGGATATTATTTGAAAATACCAAGATACGACAGCCAAATATAATCCATTTAAATTTTATGTTTGTTTTGTGTCTCATGCATAGAAGCAAAGTAGCCAGTTACTCTTATTAATTCCTGGGTTTATTTGTATGTTTTCCAGAAAACATACAAGTTAGAAAAAGAATTTTAAAATGCACACATCAACAATTCAGAGAAAATTTAGGTTTCCCTTCTTTAAATGTAAGCAGAATAGAGCTTTCAATTGTATTTCCCTCCTGTTTCCTTACATGAGAATCACAAAAAAGCAAGTATTCAAGATACTGATTGATTTTAAATGAAACATTTTTTAGGAAGACAGCTGAACAGTGAATGTTATTTAAAATTCCAAAAAGACATTCATCATTTCCTATTGGACATTATTGTCCTCTGGCTTTTATTGAGTGCTGATAAATTAAGATTCTTACTCATGCCTCCTTCATAAATATCTACACACATGTTATATTCAGGCTCAGTGCTAACACCATGAATATGCAGCTGAATAAGAAAGGAACCCCCCCCACCATTAACAAACTCAGAGTTCAGTGGGGAAATTTTCCCAAAAGTGTCTGTATAGTGTGAACCATGTGACAGGAAAGATGTGATAATGGAGCCAGGATCCAACCTAAATACCAATGTCATATTAATGCTGAAACACTTGAGGTCTCTCCACTACCATCTGTCAATGCCCACCTCCACCATCATCCTGACATGTTTAGGTCAGGAGACAAGGATACAACAATCCGAAAGGGGACCTCCTTATTTACAGATAATGTTACCACAAAGTAGAAGACCTAAGAGGTTCACCTGAAAAAGAAAAGATGAATTCAGCCAAGTGGCAGTTAAAGACGGCGTCTAATAGGGGCCCAAAGGAAAGTACCGCAATCTAGACCGTCTGCAAGCTGAAAGCCTGGCCGATGTTTCCAAGTGTGCATTCATACTTTCAAGGATTGCCTGCGTCACTTCAGCCTGAGGACGCACTGCACAGGGCAGACCCCAACTTACTGCTCAGGAGAAGGGGCTGGCATGACCTCATGTCAGATCTGATGGAAGACACCGCTTTCTAACTTCAATTATGTTAATGACTTATTTTTGCCAGAAAAAAAAAAAAAAAAAAACTTCTGAATTATTTCACACACATGCTGGTTTCAGATAGGACTTTAGAGGTCACCTGGGGAAGGAAATGGCACTGGTACCTCTGAGGGGCATCTTCCTGTCTGTCACCCTGTCCTCCCTAATCCTCGGGATAATCCTACTAAAAAGGACAGTGTTATTGTCCTCATTTGTCACACAAGGAGAAGGAGGCTCACACGTGCTAACGATCTGGCCAAATCTGCACGGTTGGACAATTCTGAACACGAGGTTTGAAACCAGGATGCAGTGACTCCAGAACACATTGTTCTTTTTACTCTGCCATGCTTTGCAGTCTATCCCCACTCCTCCCAGGAGCTCAGTGCTCACCCAGAGCCTTCAGATCACCGCTTCCACTCTCCTTTATTCTCCTTCATCCCCTGTACATGCATGCAGGTGGGAAGACCTTTCTCTCTTAAACCCACCCAGTGACAAATCATCGTTCTTGGATTCTGAGACGAAGCAAAATGTTGAAAGTCTGGAACTCTTGTTACCTGGCCCTGATGGGTCTTTCTGGATTGCTTTCTCACTGCTCCCCTAAATAAGACTAATAGGTTTTTGTCTTTTGGCTTTTGTTCATGTCTTCTATCTATCCAAAGGGAAATACTTTACCTGAACACGCCTTCCAATACAGGAGACGTAAGAGACGCAGGTTCGATCCCTGGGTCAGGAAGATCCTGGAGGAAGGAATGGCAACCCACTCCAGTATTCTTGCCTGGAGAATCCCATGGACAGAGGAGCCTGGCGGGCCACAGTCCACGGGGTCGCAGAGGTGGACACGACTGAAGTGAGCAAGTCTGTATGCATGTGCTACTTCTCACAATTCTACACAGCTTTAAGGGGAAAACACAGAGCCTCTCCTCAGCCATGAGGCTTTTCTCCATCCCCCAGAAGTCGTTTCTCCTGCCTCTGTATGACCGTCATCCACGGGGACGATTTCTTAAGGCACTAACTCCCCAGGCCCTATTAGATCACAGGCTCTTTGAGGGATCCAAGCCTGTCTCATTTACTTTGAATAGTTCTCAGAGTGATGTTACTTATAAAGATTTAGAACGCAAGACAGAGAAAGAACCAAGATGCTTTTCTGCCTCCAGAGACCAGTTTGCTTAGACACAAAAGAAAAAAAAATACAAAATATTTTAAAAGGCTGCAAATATTCTAGATCTAAGATACCAAGACAGAAAATGTGAGTAATAATACACTGTATGGTATGGAAATACAAGAAGCAACTCAATTCCTTCTTAAGGTTGAAACCCAGATCAATTAGCAACTCTTCAATGAAGCCCTGATCTCCAAGGTCCTCTCCTGGGTTCCCACTGCGGCCTGAGTTCTGTTTGTAACCATTTATGGATGGAGCTCCCTCTCCCACATCCTGCACGCTGGAGACCTCCCTTACTCAGCCTTCTAGGCCCGCAGACTGACATGACACACCATGACTTTTAGGCATTTATCAACTGAACAGACCCAATGAGTAAAAGAAAAGCCCACACTGGAATTTTCTGAATTTGGCGAATCAAATCATATTGAGGTACTAGGCCCAATAAAGAATAAAGGCTAGACCTTTCTTCTCAGCTGTAAGATCCTGGCAGAACTCTTTTTTAACACATTATTGACCAGAGACATTTTAATACACCTTTTGTTACACCTGAATGTTACTGACTGTACACATTTAAATATTCACTTATATAACAAATTACTGACCACAGGCATTAGTTTCTACAAAAATCCCCTATACTGTGTACATATAATATGGCAGTAATATGTGAAATTTTTTACTGTGGGAAAATACATACAACGTTTCAACTTTTAACCATTCATAATTGTATGAATCAGTGGCATTAAACACATTCACAATAGTGACACAGCTAGTCGCCACTGTGTAACTTTTTCATCATACTCAACAAAAATTTTAATACACCCATTAAACAATAACTCCCTATCCCCCTCCTTCCATCCCCTGATAACCTCTCTTCTACCTTGTGTCTCTTTGAATGTACCTAGTCTCACATTATTTCACGTAGCTGAATGTCTTCCAGATTCATCCATAGCACGTGTCAGAATTTCATTCCTTTCGGAGGCTGAATAATACTTTGTTGTATGAGAACTCTTCTTGCTGGCTTAAGTACCTGTTATCTATTGCAGCAAGGAAAAGTCCCTTGTCTACGTTTGAAAGTACTTAAGGACTTTTAGTAAATACCACATCAAAAACATTTGCAAGTGCAGAGAAGTTTGCCTCCATCTAGATAAACCTCCTTTTCATTGAGGGTAATAAAAACAAAATGACAAAAGTAGAAAATGTTGGTAGTAATTGCGTAGAAAAAGACTGTTTCAACAAATCTCCATGCAACAAATGTGATATGTGATGAGTTGTTTTCTCTTGGTAAGGGTTGGGGATGTTTCACTTTGAGAGGTTTTTTTTTAAATCCATTTTCTAAAAATGGGTGCTGTGTTTGTTTCACTCAATAAAAGACATTTTATCCCAAAACCGAAAGAACTATTTTACCATAATACTCATAGTTTATCCTCATAAACTGAGAAAATAAAGAGATGTTAGAGTCCTAAAATCTTATAGCTTGGCTCACTTTATATCAAAATGCTAAAAGGTTCACATGTATATATTCAGTCAGTCTGTCATTAGTATCTGAATAAACTGTAACTTTCACAAGCAGCATACCAAACATAAACATTTCAGAGTTAAACAACTTATTATGAATGTGTTTATATATTAGATCACTGAAAATATTGTGTTTCTAGTTCACCAACTCCAATTCCCCTCTTCTGCTCTCAGAAACTGGGTCTTCTTCGAAAAATGTCTGGGCTTCAAACACCTGACAGTTTCTCATACTAGGAGAGTGTTCAGTCTGTGTGGAGTCGAGTCCAGCCCCAGCCCTCACTGGGGCTGTGACCAAGCCACGTTACTTAACCCCAGAGAGGTGCTAGCCCCGCATTCGTGATTCACTAATGTCAACAGCTATGTCAGAGGATCACCATGACTGATTCAATAAGACAGCAGGCATAAAGCACCCAGATCAGAGCCAGGGAGACTGAAGTCACTGGTTCCTTCAAAAACTGAACTTTAGGGTGACCCTATGGCTCAGTGGTAAAGAATCCGCCTGCCAATGCAGGAGCCACGGGTTCGATCTCTGATCAGGGAAGATTCCACGTGCTATGGAGCAACCAAGCCTGTGGGCCACAACTACTGAGTCTGTTCTCCAGAGACCAGGAGCTGCAACTACTAAGTCTGTGTGCTGCAGCTACTGAAGCCTGCACACCCCGGGGCCAGTCCTCTGCAACAAAAGAAGCCACTGCAACGCGAAGCCTGCACACTGCAGATGGAGTAGCCCCCAGTTGCGTGGGAAAGACTAGAGATTGCGTCAAGAAAATCAGAGATGCCAAGGGAACATTTCATGCAAAGAGGGGCTCGATAAAGGACAGAAAACGTATGGACCTAACAGAAGCAGAAGATATTAACAAGAGGTGGCAAGAATACACAGAAGAACTGTACAAAAAAGATCATGACCCAGATAATCATGATGGTGTGATCACTCACCTAGAGCCAGACATCCTGGAATGTGAAGTCAAGTGGGCCTTAGGAAGCATCACTATGAACAAAGCTAGTGGAGGTGATGGAATTCCAGGGGAGCTGTTTCCAATCCTGAAAGATGATGCTGTGAAAGTGCTGAACTCAATATGCCAGCACATTTGAAAAACTCAGCAGTGGCCACATGACTGGAAAAGGTCAGTTTACATTCCAATCCCAAAGAAAGGCAATGCCAAAGAATACTCAAACTACCGCACAAATGCACTCATCTCACATGCTAGTAAAGTAATGCTCAAAATTCTCCAAGCCAGGCTTCAGCAATACATGAACCATGAACTTCCTGATGTTCAAGCTGGTTTTAGAAAAGGCAGAGGAACCAGAGATCAAATTGCCAACATCTGCTGCATCATTGAAAAAGCAAGAGAATTCCAGAAAAACATCTATTTCTGCTTTATTGACTATGCCACAGCCTTTGACTGTGTGGATCACAATAAATTGGAAAATTCTGAAAGAGATGGGAATACCAGACCACCTGACTTGCCTCTTGAGAAATCTGTATGCAGGTCAGGAAGCAACAGTTAGAACCGGACATGGAACAACAGACTAGTTCCAAATAGGAAAACTGTGGAAAATTCTGAAAGAGATGGGAATACCAGACCACCTGACCTGCCTCTTGAGAAATCTGTATGCAGGTCAGGAAGCAACAGTTAGAACTGGACATGGAACAACAGACTAGTTCCAAATAGGAAAAGGAGTACGTCAAGGCTGTATATTGTCACCGTGCTTATTTAACTTCTATGCAGAGTACGTCATGAGAAACGTTGGGCTGGATGAAGCACAAGCTGGAATCAAGAATGCCGGGAGAAATATCAATAACCTCAGATATGCAGATGACACCACCCTTATGGCAGAAAGTGAAGAAGAACTAAAGAATCCCTTGATGAAAGTGAAAGAGGAGAGTGAAAAAGTTGGCTTAACGCTCAACATTCAGAAAACGAAGATCATGGCATCTGGTCCAATCAATTCCTGGCAAACAGATGAAACAGTGGAAACAGTGGCTGACTTTATTTTTCTGGGCTCCAAAATCACTGCAGATGGTGACTGCAGCCACAAAATTAAAAGATGCTTACTCCTTGGAAGCAAAGTTATGACCAACCTAGATAGCATATTAAAAAGCAGAGACATTACTTTGCCAACTAAGGTCCGTCTAGTCAAGGCTGTGGTTTTTCCAGTTGTTATGTATGGATGTGAGAGTTGGATTATGAAGAAAGCTGAGCACTGAATAATTGATGCTTTTGAACTGTGGTATTGTAGAAGACTCTTCAGAGTCCCTTGAACTGCAAGGAGATCCAACCAGTCCATTCTGAAGGAGATCAGTCCTGGATGTTCTTTGGAAGGATTGACACTAAAGCTGAAACTCCAGTACTTTGGCCACCTCATGCGAAGAGCTGACTCATTGGAAAAGACTCTGATGCTGGGAGGGGTTGGGGGCAGGAGGAGAAGTGGACGACAGAGGATGAGATGGCTGGATGGCATCACTGACTCGATGGACATGAGTTTGAGTGGACTCCGGGAGTTGGTGATGGACATGGCCTGGCATGCTGTGATTCATGGGGTCGCAAAGAGTGGGACACGGCTGAGCGACTGAACTGAACTGACAGAGAAGCCCACACAGCAACAAAGACCCAGCACAGCCTAAAAATAAATACATTAAGAAAAAATTTTTTTAACTTACCCCAATTTAAAAGACAGAACACAGAACTGGTGGGCTGCTGTACATCGGGTCGCACAGAGTTAGACGTGACTTAGTGATTAAATCAGAGAAGAAATGGCAACCCACTCCAGTGTTCTTGCCTGGAGAATCCCAGGGACAGAGGAGCCTGGTAGGCTGCCGTCTATGGGGTCGCACAGAGTCAGACACGACTGAAGTGACTTAGCAGCAGCAGCCTGCAAAGAAAGGAGCTCAGTCATGTTCAACTCTTTGTGAGCCCATGGACTGTATCCCATATCAGGTTCCTCTGTTCGTGGAAGTCTCTGGGCAAGAATACTGGAGTGTGTAGCCACTCCCTTCTCCAGGGGATCTTACTGACCCCGCGATCAAACCCAAGTCTCCTGCCTTGCAGGCAGATTTTATACCATATGAACAACCAGGGAAGCCCCCTAACCTGCCAAGACTTTGCAATGCTTATATGCAAATAGGCAGTCATCATCACAGTGACCATCAGCCAGGAGAAAATCTAGAACCAGAATTCTTTGTAGCAACTCCCTTTTTACTTATTTGGTTTATTTCCAACAAACAGTAATCAGGATCATATACATTTAACTGTGAAGACATTGTATGGCTCTGGACAACTACCATTTTGAATGATGATCAACTAGGTATATTGTATGCAAGGATTAAATAAAGTATTAATTATGTTCTCTTTAACCCAGCAGAAACATGGTCAAGAAAAATTATAGCTGTAGCTGGAACATGCCATAGTATTATTTTAAGAGAACATACACATCTATTATAGTTGCTGAGAGAGTCAAAGTAAAGGACTCCAGTAAATCTAGTAATTATAGACGAGTTGTGTTAAAAAATTAGCTGTTCGGGTCCAAAATTTTAACTCTCTTTGCCTGCTCTCAGAACCATGGAGATACACAAACAATAAAGCTCAGACATTTCAACTGCCCATTTCACCTCTTACATAATGTATCGTACAGGGCTATGTAATGGAACGTTCTTACTTCATTGGAAAAACAGACTCATAAAAAGAAATTGCAAACGTTTTACAGTAGAAAATGGTACTTTCCTAGACAAAGCAAGAAAGTGGTTAATGTACAACAGAAAGTGCACTGCAGGTAATGAAATGCATTTTTTTGTCTAGCAAATGTATTTATTGTGTGTGTTGAAAATTGTAATATCTTCCCCTGCACAAAGAAATTCCTATATAAAGCTCATTTGTTGTTGTAGGGAGTAAAAACTCTTTTTCTTGTTTCCTAAAACAGTCTATCTTAATATCAAGCCCGACACTGTCAACTTCACTTAAGAAGAGCTACATGTAGATAAGAATAGGACTGAAGCAGAAACCAGAATATTCCATCTCATCTGCTTTTCATATCTGAGTGAGTGCTATGCAACCCACAACATCTGGTAGCAATCTCTTTTCAGAAAACATTCTTCTTTTCAAAAGAAAAAACGAAAAATTGGTCAATTTGAGGCTCTCATCAATAAATAAATCTTTTGCCTTTGAATATGTTTATGCATAAGTGAAGGTTTGTCTCTCTTGTATTTTTTTGAGATAGAATGTGAAATATGGGCTGGCAAGTCAAACACTGTCTTCAGATGGGGATAATATATGAACGCCATTGTGGGTCGTTTATTAAACAGACATTGATTGTTACGTCAAATCAACATATCATGAATCATTTTTATGACTTACAATCACAGTACATCAAGTTTCAAATAGGAAGTGCTACAAATTCTTAGGATAATTGTCACTTCCTAAGGCTGGGGAAGCAGCTGGGAAGGACTTTGCACCTCAGTATCTGTTCCTTGGGGGCTCCCCCCATGGCTCAGTGGTAAAAGAATCTGCTTGCAATGCAGGAGACGTGGGTTAATCCCTGGGTCGGGAAAATCCACTGGAGAAAGGAAATGCGAACCCAATTCCAGTATTCTTGCCTAGAAAATTCCAATCCACAGGGTTCACAAAAGAGTCCGACAAGCTGGGTGACTAAACCACACCACCACCTGTTCAAAGGTAACTTAGGTTCAATGTCTGCCAAAGAAAAGGCCACGTGGTACTATATGCAAGCAAACTGGGTGGCAGACAGCAGACAGCGAAATCTAGACTATGCCCACCTAGAGTCAAGTATTGTATATCGCTTACTTCTACGGGCTGATAAAGGAGGAGCCTCCAGTTTTTGGCTCATGGAAGGGGTGGGTCACCTGTTCAGAGGCAGTACAGCAAGATTCCATTTTCTGGAATCATTTCAAGTGAGTGATCACAGGAACGTGACTTGATCTCTGAAATGGGGATGATAGTACCAACCTGTCTCAGAGTCTTCTGTAACTCTTCCCATTATCCGGGACTTACTAGTTCATCTAAGTTCACAGAACTTAGCAGACGTTTTCTATCTCATGGCCTCCACAGTCCACTGCCAATTGGAAAGAATCTCCCCTCAGAGGTGAACACTAACACATCAAGTGGCTTCAGCTTCCTGATTCCTCCTTGGAATAACAAATGCCTTGACACAGCATAACAGGAAATCTCCTGCAGTCCCAAGAGCCTGGTGGACTGTGAGGAGCTAGATCTAGGCCTTCTGAAGAACTCCGCATTCCTGTGGTCTCACTGGGAGGTTTTAGGGACTCCAGAAATCAACGAAGAACCAGTAAAGTTCCTAACTCAAACCAGACCTCTTGGAAGGCAGTCTTGGCAAAGACAAACCTGGTGTGTTTTTTCAAATGTAAAATATTCCAAAGGAATCAGAACAACAGCCCGATCTTGGGACTGAGAAAGGACTGGATGTTTTATCCCTGGTCCTTGACCTCCAATAAGAAAGGGACATTTTGGTGGGACAATCTGAGGAATAAAATCTCTCTTGTGCTTCTCTGCTTCATATTACAAAGCTGAGCACCGAAGAAATTGATGCTTTTGAACTGTGGTGTTGGAGACGACTCTTGAGCGTCCCTTGGACTGCAAGGAGATCCAACCAGTCCATCCTGAAGGAGATCAGTCCTGGGTGTTCTTTGGAAGGATTGACGCTAAAGCTGAAACTCCAATACTTTGGCCACCTCATGCGAAGAGCCGACTCATTGGAAAAGACTCTGATGCTGGGAGGGAGTGGGGACAGCAGGAAAAGGGGACGACAGAGGATGAGATGGCTGGATGGCATCACCGACTCGATGGACATGAGTTTGAGTGAACTCAGGGAGTTGGTGATGGACAGGGAGGCCTGGCGTGCTGTGATTCATGAGGTCGCAAAGAGTCGGACACAACTGAGCGACTAAACTGAACTGAACTGAATGGCAATAGGGATGTTTTAGCTCCTATTTCTCCAGCATCCAAGCTTAAGGGGCAACGTGGAAGGGGCAGGGAGAAGGTGTAAGGAAACGTTCATTACTGCTAGAAGATTCTCACACTTGGGAGGCACTCAACTCCTGCTTTGTTCTCATTAACTCTTTGGACTCTTGTTTCCATTTTTCCCGTAAGACTTCATCCTGTCACTGTCTCATGATTTATCAGGTCAAGTACAGTGGTACTTTTTTTAATAAGCTGGGAAGGTGCACCCACCACTGTGCATATATACAGACACAAATGCACATGCGCACAGATGTGTATTAGTCACATACTAATAAAACTTCACACAGATATGCACACACCATACAAATGCATTTTTATGGAGCCACATTTACACACATACACTGACACTCGAGCATCTCTGCTACTGGCAATCATGTTTGCCCCCTCAAGTGCTTCCCTCTTCTATCAGCTATTCACTCTTCCCAGAAGGATGATTCACTTAGAGGACAAACAAGAGAAGGTGCCACTAATCTCTCTGCTGCTGCCAAGTCACTTCAGTCGTGTCTGACCCTGTGCGACCCCATAGACGGCAGTCCACCAGGCTCCGCCTTCCCTGGGATTCTCCAGGCAAGAACACTGGAGTGGGTTCCCATTTCCTTCTCCAATGCATGAAAGGGAAAAGTGAAAGTGAAGTCGTTCAGTCGTGTCCGACTCTTCATGATCACATGGACTGCAGCCCACCAGGCTCCTCTGTCCATGGGATTCTCCAGGCAAGAGTACTGGGTGGGGTGCCATTGCCTTCTCCAACTAACCCCTCTAGATAATATTAGTAAGTATATGAAACATGCCTTTAAAAGATGATACTTGCAAAAAAAATATAGGTGGGTTTACAAAAAAAAATTTACAAAAGAGTCAGAAAAGGCAAGGAAACTGAGCTAGCTAAGCCACAAGGACATCAATGAGCTCTGCTCCAGAGAGGCAATGGAGCAAGGTTCATATATATACAGCAACAATTCCTGTAGCAAATGAAGACTATCAACAGCTCTATTCAATGGCTGGCCTGTATCTACCCCTCTTTCCTTGTAATTTTGTGAGCTCCCACTTCAACTCTGGACCTGGTCATTTTGCCCAGCTTTTTGGCCGAAGAGATGTTAGCAGAAGCTTGGCCAGCACATGCACATCTCTGCCTGCTCTTGCCTGACTGGGTTAGTGCACTCTTGCCACGGCTATGAGAGCATAGCAGGGTAGCTAGAACACAGGATGAATAATATAAGTAATCAAGAAAACGTATCAGAGACAAGTACACTTCAGCCTTAAAGTGAATCGGCAGATTTGCGAGCTAATTAAACGGCTGTTTTAAGCCACTGAATTTTGGGTTGACTTGTTATGCAGCATTATTTGTGGCAACAGATAACTGACACAGAAACTGTAATTTAGAACGAGGATGCTGTTATAACAAGAGTAAAAAATGAGACAGTGTCTTTGAGACCACGGAATGGGCAGAAGCGGGAAAAGTAATAAAACTGATATAGGAGGATGGAAAAAATAGCAACATTGGTTATGCAGTAGCCAAAAAAACTGATAATACCACCATGTGTCAATTCAAAAGACAAGAAATGTACCTACTGAACTTGGGGATTTGAGTAGTAACATATCCAGGCAGAACCCTGAAAGTAGCAGTGGCTCTCGCTACCCACGTATCAGTGAGGTTCCTACAAGAAATCAGAAGGGTTTGAGAAATAACTGAGGGGCTTCCCTGGTGGTGCAGTGGTTAAGAATCCACCTGCCAATGCAGGGAACACAGGTCTGATCCCACTGATAATACCACCATGTGTCAATTCAAAAGACAAGAAATGTACCTACTGAACTTGGGGATTTGAGTAGTAACATATCCAGGCAGAACCCTGAAAGTAGCAGTGGCTCTCGCTACCCACGTATCAGTGAGGTTCCTACAAGAAATCAGAAGGGTTTGAGAAATAACTGAGGGGCTTCCCTGGTGGTGCAGTGGTTAAGAATCCACCTGCCAATGCAGGGAACACAGGTCTGATCCCCGGTCCAAGAAGATCCCACATGCCACAGAGCAACTAAGCCGCACACCACAGCTACTGAGCCTGTGTGCTGCAGCTGTTGAGGCCCATGCGTGTGCCTAGGGCCTGTGCTTCACTGTAAGGGAGCCCCCTCAGTGAGGAGCCCACCCACCACAAAGACGTGTGTCTCCCACTCAGCACAACTAGAGAAAGCCCGTGCCCAGCAACAAAGACCCAGCATGGCCAAAGAAATAAACAAAACAAGTTTAAAGGGGCTACAGAAGAAAGGTAGCTTCTTAGTTGGAAGCTTCTTGTCTCTTCAATCAGGAAAAGATTCTCAAAGTGAAATAACGCCTGGGGCAAGGAGCCAAACAAACATTTAAGACCTCTTATTAGGACCTCTGAAAGAAACAAAACAAAACCTAGAAGAACCTCTAAGCTAGACAAAAGGACTGGTAGGAGTTTTAAAAGCAATGCCCCCACAGAAACCTCACTTGCCCAAACAGTAATTATGTCTAGACAGAGCTCTAGCTCTAAAAGAATTGTAGGTACCACTTTTGGCTCATCAGATTTGTAAGAAACCCACAAAAGCATTGAGGGCACTATATTGGCAAGAGTTCTACCAATTTATCCTAAAAAACCCAGACTGTTGAAAAAGTAACAAAATCCCTAGGTTCCTCATTTTTGCAAAGAAAAAGCAGGGTGAGAAAACTATTCAAAGCACAGAGGTAACCAAGGAGAGAGGACCAGCACAGGCATCCCAGACAGTAGCGAAGAGAGCCACAGAAGACGATGGACTGCAGAGGAGCTCTCGGAGCAGCGCTGAGGCCCAGTCAAGGAACCTCACCTCCCCTGGAACAGGCGCTCCTGGCAGCATTGACGGGACCAGATTTCACAACTGCTGTGAACTGCTGCCTCATGTAATTTCCATTCATCTTGTGAATGGGATTGTTTGCTGTAACTACCCTGTCCTTCCTTACCCTAGTGTATAAGATTTGGGATAAAATAGCTTACCCTTTTCATTCATAGGCCCTTTTTGTCACAAAGAATTTACATCCAGAAGCCACATTTGAACACGTTATACATTTTGAGGCCCTGGAACTTGAGCCTGATGCTGTGATTAAATGACATCATCAGGGCTCTTGGAAGGAAGGGGTAAGTGTATTGTGCACACAGGAATAAAACGAACAGTTGAGATCAGAGTGTAGACACGTCGCTCCTGTGCCAGTTTCCACTCCAATTTCCATGTCAGTTTTCTCCTGTCACACATTAATGGTGATCACAGGTCTGTGAGTGTGTGATTCAAGTTGGGAATTTCTCCTGATCTTGACTGGGCTCATTTGCTTTTTTTTGGTTGGGGCGGGGGGTGGAGGGGTTGTGGGAAGCTGTGCCACACACACAGCTTGTGGGATCTTAGTTAGGAATAAAACGAACAGTTGAGATCAGAGTGTAGACACGTCGCTCCTGTGCCAGTTTCCACTCCAATTTCCATGTCAGTTTTCTCCTGTCACACATTAATGGTGATCACAGGTCTGTGAGTGTGTGATTCAAGTTGGGAATTTCTCCTGATCTTGACTGGGCTCATTTGCTTTTTTTTGGTTGGGGCGGGGGGTGGAGGGGTTGTGGGAAGCTGTGCCACACACACAGCTTGTGGGATCTTAGTTCCCCAACCAGTGGTTGATTCCCCGGGTTTCTAGTAATGGAAGCATGGAGCCCTAACCACTGGACCACCAGGGAATTTTCTGACTTGCATGTTTTTTTAAGTCAACTAGCTAATGGCTGAGATCATGTTTCTGGTGGTAATTGGCTTGAAGCAAACATGTCCCAATGACCTCAACTGTGACAAATCCACTCTCCTTAAGTCTCATCCTTCCATCAGGGCAGCCCTAGCATACACTCAGAATGACGAAGAAGCAAGAGAAGAGCGTGACTGATGTCTTCATTATAAAGAGCAGCAAGACAGAAAGCCTTAAAGCACAAGGACTTTCCAGGTCTCTCATTTTCAATGTTTCTGGTGGTAATTGGCTTGAAGCAAACATGTCCCAATGACCTCAACTGTGACAAATTCACTCTCCTTAAGTCTCATCCTTCCATCAGGGCAGCCCTAGCATACACTCAGAATGACGAAGAAGCAAGAGAAGAGCGTGACTGATGTCTTCATTATAAAGAGCAGCAAGACAGAAAGCCTTAAAGCACAAGGACTTTCCAGGTCTCTCATTTTCATCACACTTCAGGTCAGTGGCTTAGTTGTGTCTGACTTTTTGCAACCCCATGGATTGCACGCCAGGCTTCCTTGTCCATCACCAACTCCCAGAGTTTGCTCAAACTCATGTCCATTGAGTCAGTGATGCCATCCAACCATCTCATTCTCTGTTGTCCCCTTCTCTTCCTGCCTTCAATCTTTCCCACCATCAGGGTCTTTTCCAATGAGTCAGTTGTTCACATCAAGTGGCCAGAGTATTGGAGTTTCAGCTTCAGCATCAGTCCTTCCAATGAATATTCAGGACTGATTTCCTTTGCAAAATACCAATTGGCCAAAATAAGTCAATGACTGAGCCTAGAAACCAGGGGTGGGGGATCAATGCAATCAACCTACCGTAATTCCAAAACTATCTTCCGTAAAAACTAGTGTTCCAGAAGATATTATGAGATATTGCACTAAAAAGAAAGACTTCTATGTTTGCAAATTTGTGAAATGCTATTTATTATATCCTTTTGGTGAGTCACTGTACTTACTAACCTATAAAAGGCTCTGAAAATCCCTATGTCTGTTTACCTTGGTTTAACTGGTGTCTCACACATACATTTAGCCAGGAAACACATTAATTAGAGAAAAATTGATGAAGATACCTTGCAGAACAAGTGTTTCTCGAAACGCATTCTGAGAAGCACTGGTCTAAGTTATGAAAATCTGTAAAGACGAAAATTTGTAATGACTGCATAACAAGAAAGAGCTTTAGGAGACCTAGAAGCAGCTTTCATGGGACAGATTAATAAACTGCCTGTGGTAATTATTTTCTTTACTCCCATGCTAGAACTCAAGAGTCAGGAAAGCTAACCAACCAAGCCTCACAGAACGGGAGCGTAAAGCTGGAACACATGTCCACATTGGCCTGACCAAATACCCACCATCTTTTCATCTCTTCACCTATCAGTGGTAGAACATCAGGCATCACGACAGAGGGCAGGTGAAACAGCACAGGGTGATCGTCCTGTGGTCAAGAAACTGTTTTAGTCCTGGCTTTGCCACGAAGCTGTCTTAAAGAGGTCACACCCTCCTAGGCAGAATAGATTGGTGTTCTTTCTGTTCCCTGAAACTTGAAGACTCTAGAAACATACCTCGATGAATGCCTCTTTGGGACATAAGAATCCTCTGGTGTTTCCTATCTGCCACCATAAAAATGGCCTAAAACTAACTGCCCTGTTATTAATCTGGTCCTGAATATAACAAGTTCATTTTTTAATTTGCTTATTTCAATCACTTAAGATATTCAAACTATCCTTCCAGCCTAAAACTCTTCCCGTGTGCTTGCTAATTTCCCAGAGAAATCTCCATGATATACTCCAGGGAGGACATATTAATATTCTAAGGAAATACACTACCTGTACTGCAGACTCTAATTTTAGAACATTCATCACTGAGGGTGGTTTTCTTCTTCCTGTCCTAATTTTTTTTTTTCAGGTTGTCAGCCTGTTGGATTACATTAAGCTGAATGGTGACTTTCCTTTATCACACATTTCCTTCCTGAGGGCCTGCCCTTTGTGAGGAATGGCAGAAGGCCCCGGGAAAGGGGAGAATCCATAGCCTTTGGCAACTCAAGAGTTTGCCCTCTATCTGGGGAGATAAAACCTGCAGCGGGAGGAGACCACACAGGAAATAACGGTGGAAACAAAGTCCCTTTGTCAGGGAAGCTATTGTTCCATCATGAAATCCATTCTGGCTTTACCTCCCCATTGCGATGAGGCAGTGAGTGAACTGGTCTCAGATCACTTCCTCCAATGTCTGGCTGTGCTGTGGTGGGGTCCGTAGCACAGGACTCTGCATTAAATGAACTCCTCTGTCTTGGAGGAAATACCCAAACTATGTATCAGTCTCTTGTTCTCCTGCAAGGCTACCCTGGTGGTTCAGATGGTAAGGAATCTGCCTGCAACGCAGGAGGCCTGGGTTCGATCCCTGGCCCTGAGGGGGCCATGGCAACCCACTCCAGTGTTCCTTCCTGCAGAATCCCATGGACGGAGAAGCTGTGACTCTAGGCCTCTCCAGCCAGCAGTCTGACAGCACAGACCTGGGCGGCCTCCCCTTCCTGGAGGCCTCTAGACCAGGGCGTCTCCACCTCGGCGCTATTCATGGTTTGAGTCACATACTTTGTTCTGAGGCTGCCTTGTGCTCTGGGGGATGCTCGAGATACCCCTGCTCAGTCGCTCAGCTGTGTCCAACTCTGTGTGACCCCATGGACTGTAGCCCGCCAGGCTCCTCTGTCCATGGGGGTTCTCCAGGCAAGAATGCTGGAGTGGGTTACCGCTTCCTCCTCCAGGAGATCCTCCTGACCCAGGGATCGAACCCACATCTCCTACACCTCTTGCCCTGGCAGGTGCCTTCTTTACCACTGAGCCACTTGGGAAGCCCCAGGTGCCCTTGGATGACAACAGCACCCCTCACCCCCTATTCCAGAAGTGGCAATCAGAACTGACTAGATATTGTCAAATGGCCCCTAGAGGGCATCTCGACTAAGAACTATGAGAAAAACAAAAACTGCAATTTTATTGTGTGTGTGTGTTGTTGTTGTTGTTGCCGCACCATGCAGCCTGGATGTGGGATCTTAGTTCCCTGACCAGAGAGTGAACCTGTGACCTCTGCGATGGAAGTTTGGAGTCCCAACCACTGGACCACCAGGGAATTCCCAACTGTTGTTACTGAAATGGAGACCACCCCTACTATCACCAGGTAACGTCCTTGGGAGCCAAGCTTCCTTCCAAGCCCGCAGCCTTGTGTGTAGCTGAGACTTCTCATGGCTAGTCACGTGAAATACTTTCATTGGGAAGCTGGTCTGCTCTCTTCCCCATTTATCCTCTACCACTAATAACTTCTGCTGCACCACTCACCAGGTTTTAAAGCTCTTTATCAGGCTTCCAATATGTTGACAACCATCATTCTTGAGCAAACTAGGACAAACTTAAGGGCTAAAGTATTGAAGATTCCAGTAGCATGATAGGGTATCACGTTCAGAAAGCTTACTTCTCAGTGGTGGTCAGCTTCGGTGATTCACTAAAGCATGCATCGTCTCACAGTGAATTCTCTGTGGACTCCTAAGTAAATCTCCTAAGACCTCCACCCCATCAAGCTGAGGTCCAATTAAGAGTCTTAAAAAGTCTAGGGTCCAGTCTCTTCAGCAAGTGATGTTGGGGAAATTGGACAGCTACATGTAATCAATGAAGTTAGAAACCCCCCTCTCACCATACTCAAAAATAAACTCAAAATGGATAAAGACTTACACAAAAGACATGAAATCATAAAACTCCTAGAAGATACCACAGGGAAAACATTCTCTGACATACATCACACCATGTTTTCTTAGGTCAGTCTCCCGAGGCAATAGAACTAAAAACAAAAATAAACATGGGACCTAAACAAACTCACAAGCTATTGCACAAGAAACGAAACCACTTTTAAAAGACGAAAAGACAACCTAAAATGGGAGAAAATATCTGCAAACAGTGCAACCAACAAGGGCTTGATTTCCAAAATATACAAACAGCTCATACAGCTCACCACCACCAACAAAAACAACCCAATTAAAAAATAGAAACCCTAACTACACAGATCTCAGAAGAAAAAATACAGTGGCCAACAGGCATATGAAAACATGCTCAGCATCGCTAATTATTTGAAAAATGCAAATGGAAACTACCATGAGATACCATCAGAATGGTCATCATTTAAAAATCTGCAAATAACAAATGCTGACAAGGAAGTAAAGAAAAGAGAACCTTCCTATACTGTTGGTGGGAATGTAAGTTGTTACAGCCACTATGGAAAACAGTATGGAGGTTCCTCAGAAAACTAAAAATAGAGTTACCATATGATCCAGAAATCCCATTCCTGGGCACGTGCATGTGTGCTAAGTCCTTTCAGTCATGTCCAACTCTCTGTGACCCTGGGGATGGTAGCCCATTAGATCCTCTGTCCATGGGATTCTCCAGGCAAGAATACAGGAATGGGTTGCCACGCTCTCCTCCAGGGGATCCTTCTCGACCCAGGGATTGAACTTGAGTCTCTTGCGTCTCCTGTGCTGACAGGCAGGTTCTTTACCAGTAGGGCCACCTGGGAAGCCCCATTTCCTGGGCATATATCCAGACAATACTCTAATCCAAAAGGATACATGCACACCAATGTTAACAGCAGCACTATTCACAGCAGCCAGGACCTGCAAACCTCAAGTTCCATCAATACACATGAATGGATAAAGAAGATGTGGTACATATACACGACAGAATATTACTCAGCCATACAAAAGAACACATTTGTGTCAATTCTAATGAGGTGGATGAACCTAGAGCCTATTATACAGAGTGAAGTATGTCAGAAAGATAAATATCATATACTAATGCATATGTGTGGAATCTAGAAAGACAGTACCAATGAATTTATTTGCAAGGCAACAATGGAGAAACAGAGAACTGACTTATGGACATGGGGAGAGGGGAGAAGAGGGTGAGATCTGTGGAGAGATTAACAGGGAAACTTACATTACCATATGTAAAATAGATAGTCAATGGGAATTTGCTGTATGGCTCAGGAAACTCAAACAGTGGCTCTATATGGGGAGGGAGATGGGAGAGAGGTTCAAAAGGGAGGGGATATATGTATACCTATGTCTGATCTATGCTGATGTTTGACAGAAAACAACAGAATTCTGTAAAGCAATTATCCTTCAATTAAAAAAAAAAAGATGTGGAGGGGCGGTCCTAAGATGGTGGAGGAATAGGATGGGGAGATCACTTTCTCCCTGACAAATTCATCAAAAGAACATTTAAACGCTGAGTAAAGTCCACAAAACAACTTCTGAATGCCGGCAGAGGACATCAGGCACCCAGAAAAGCAGCCCATTATCTTCAAAAGGAGGTAGGAAAAAATACAAAAGACAAAAAAAGAGACAAAAGAGGTAGGGACGGAGCTCTGTCCCGGGAAGGGAGTCTTAGAAATAGAGAAGTTTCCAAATTTCAGGAAACGCTCTCACTGCCGTGTCTGTGGCAAGCCTTGGAAGCACAGAGGGCAACATAACAGAGAGGGGAAATAAATAAATAATTAAAACCCACGGATTATGAGCCCAATGGTAACTCCCCCAGCAGAGAAGCAGCACAGACACCTGCACTCGCCACTAGAAAGCGCAGGCTGGGCAGGGAGGTGCGGGCTGCATTGCTTAGAGTAAGGATCTGGCCTGGATGCCCAAGCGCAATCTGAGTGAACTAACTTGGGCTAGCAAACCAGACTGTGGGATAACTACCCCGCAAAAAGCCAGCCCTAACCTAAGACACTGCCAGGCCCACGCACAGAACAAAGGACTGAACAGAGATAGCTGGATGCAGACCATCCCCCTCCGATGACAGGCAGCCAGAGCCGGAAGGGGGCAATTGCAGCCCCAGAGAGACATTATCTACAA
>SJYC01143874.1:0-28887 GCA_006408675.1 Madoqua kirkii
TGAGAGAGAAGGTGGAAGACAGAACATGAGAGAGGGAAAGACGGAAGGGAGAGGAGAAAAAGACACAGAAGCAACACACACAAAAAAAGGGAAAAAATGGCAAAGGGCCAGATGCTTTGGACTGGTTTCTCCACAGCCAGGCCCTGGCTGCTGGTGATGGGGAGGCCGGGTCACTGCTCTAACACATTCAGTTCGGAGACCAACACACCTGTCCTGAGGACAAGCGTGTGATGATGCCCTGTGGCTGAGGCTCTGGACACAGACCTGAGCAAGAGGCTTCCTACCCTACATGGTCTGCTGCCTGCTGGGGGCTGTGCAGAATGAATGAAATGTCTACCAACCGCTCTGGGAGCACCAAGGCCCTGGGGGATTGATTCTGACCAGAAAGACCCATTTCTGACGAGGTAAGGGAGTCTCGTGACTTTGTTAGTCAATTAGAAAGTCAAGCCCTGGAATTTCCTTGGTGGTCCAGTGGTTAAGAATTCACCTTCTAACGCAGGAGACCCTGGTTCAATTCCTAGGTTGGGAAGATCCACTGGAGAAGGGATAGGCTACCTGCTCCAGTGTTCTTGGGCTTCCCTTGTGGCTCAGCTGGTAAAGAATCCGCCTGCAAGGCTGGATCCCTGGGTTGGGAAGATTCCCTGGAGAAGCGAAAGGCTATCCACTTCAGTATTCTGGCCAGGAGAATTCCATGGACTGCATAATCCATGGGATATAAAGAGTCAGACACGACTGAGCGACTTCCACTTTCTTTGTAGGTTTGATCCCTGGTCAGGGAACTATGATCCCACATGCCTCAGAGAAACTAAACCTGTGCTCTGCACCTCCTGAATCTGCACACCCTAGAGTCCTCATGCCACAACTGCACAGCCCGGGTGCTGCAACAAGACACCACCTGCCGCAACAAAGACCCAACCACAGCCAGGTAAACAAAAACGAATGAATGCAAGAAAGGCAAGCCTCGACCAGAAGAAAACAAACAACTAACCACCCACCCAGCCTCCCATAATCAACCAACCAGCAGGGCCCTTGCCTGTAAGGCCCATATGTTTGAGGTGCATAGCTTTTCTAGAGGCTTAATAAAAAGGCCAGATGTCTTGCAGACATTTTTGACTAACACAGCTTCTGTTAAAAACAAAAACAGTTGCTTGATCCATCTTCCTACATATCACCACCACAAAAAAATTCCCCTCCCACCTCTCCCATCTGCCATGCAGCCTAATTTCAGAGTCTCAAGAGAAGCTTCTCATAGAACATGACATTTCCTAGATCAGCACCTTGGTTACCAATTTAGAATCCTCCCAGCACCTGGGACCTGGAAACACACTGTGAAGATTCTCCAACAACAGCTTGAAATAGCCCTGGTCATTGTCAGCTTAGTTTCTTAACTGGGGAAATACCCAACAGCCAGCTGAGAGTTAAGTGAGGCCTATGCGCATGAACTCAGAATTGGAAGTCCACAGGATGAGAGACGTTACCAGCGGGAGAAGGATACTGAAAACCAGGCCCATCTGCAGCACGCTTCCATCACAGCCATGCTCCAAAGGCCACGTTCTGGTGTTCTGATTCTTTCT
This sequence comes from Madoqua kirkii, assembly GCA_006408675.1. Taxonomy (NCBI): domain Eukaryota; kingdom Metazoa; phylum Chordata; class Mammalia; order Artiodactyla; family Bovidae; genus Madoqua; species Madoqua kirkii. The sequence goes on from SJYC01143874.1 coordinate 1,575, forward strand.
TTCATTGCACACATGGTCACTGGGACCCTGCCTGAGAGTTAAACACTGAGTCAGGCTTTGCAGATACAGACGTGAAGAAGAAAGAGCTAAGCCATGTCCTCAAGGAATTTACAGCCTTATTAAGCAACGAGCTCCATAATTACTCACTTAGTAAAGCATTACTAAAAAGTGACTACTGGTGTAACTGAGACCAAGGGCTGAAAGGCTTGGTCTTTCCAGGATTTTCCAGGGCTCCAGGCAGGCGTGTAAATGGGGCATCTGATCAGGCCGGCAGGGCGTGACACTCACACTGAGATCTAACGACTGAACTGTAGGTAACCAGACAAACAGGAAGGAAAGAGCAGACCAGGAAGAGAGAAGAACCATACAGAAAGCTTTGAGACCAGGTGGCTCCCACCTGGTCAGGAGCAGTCAGGGGGAACAGGCAGAGCTGTGTCACCGGGCTCTGGAAGGCCAAGTTATGGGCAACCTCATAACATGTTACTGTCACATGACCTCTGTTACTGGTTTTTAGACTGAGTCATGGTTTTCCTCTTTGACTCAACTGTCTAATCTAAAAAACTGATTTCTTGTGTGTGAGCTGGCTGTGCGGTATAGATCCATCCTTAAGAAGTCTATATAAAGAAGTTAAAGACACAGACTCAAAGAGAACAGATCTGTGGTTGCCAGAGGCAGTGGTGGGACAAGGATGGACGAGAGTTTGGCGTTGGTGGTGGCTGGGATGCTTCAGGCGCATCCGACTCTTTGCAACCCTATGGACTAGAGCCCACCAGTCTCCTCTGTCCATGGGATTTCCCAGGCAAGGATACTGGAGTGGGTAGCCATTTCCTTCTCCAGGGGATCTTCCCCTCCCAGGGATTGATTCTGGGTCTCCTGCATTACAGATGGATTCTCTCCGGAGCCACCAGACAAGTTTGAAATTAACAGATACAAACAATTACGTACGTGCGTGTGTGTGTGTTTGTACACACAGATAGGGATAATGGGTAAACAACAAAGTCTTGCTGTATAGCACAGGAAATCATATTCAACACAACAGACCACAGTGGGAAGGAATATAAAAAAACACATATAACTGATCACTTTGTCGTACACCAGAAATTAACACAACACTGTAAATCAACTACACTTCAATAAAAATTTTTTAACAAGTTAACCTTCAAGGTTCAAACCTCAAGACCACAAAAGGCTCCGGTAGCCCCCATATATTCCTACTTCTGAAGAGAGCTTCTGCGCCACCCAAGAGACCCCTCTGCCTCTCGTGGTGCCAGCTCGCACAGCCTTCAGTAACTGCCATTAGCGTGGGCATCCCGGCAGCTCTCTAAGCCTGCTCTGCTTGTCCGTTGTAAATCAACTACACTTCAATAAAAATTTTTTAACAAGTTAACCTTCAAGGTTCAAACCTCAAGACCACAAAAGGCTCCGGTAGCCCCCATATATTCCTACTTCTGAAGAGAGCTTCTGCGCCACCCAAGAGACCCCTCTGCCTCTCGTGGTGCCAGCTCGCACAGCCTTCGGTAACTGCCATTAGCGTGGGCATCCCGGCAGCTCTCTAAGCCTGCTCTGCTTGTCCGTGTGAACGGGGCACTGCCTCTTAATGTGAACATCACGAGCTCTAAGAAGGTTAAATAGCACAAATGGCTCAGCTACATCCTCTATGGGTCTATATCCCTGCCATCTAATCATTTTAATTCCTTTTCCATTCATTAGAAAAGGAGGACGCTCACAGAAGAGGATCCCTGAATTCATATAAGTCTGAGTAATAGCTCTTAAAAAATGTATAAAAGATTTCAATTCTCCTCACTTTCTCCTCTTAGTCAGATTCGACTAATGGTACATAATAGAGGGAGTCAACGTCTTCCTTTAACACTTACAATATGCAATCTTGCAGCTAGAGGAAGAAAGAAGTAGAAATTCTCTGTCTCTGGCATGGCTGGGATTTGAGGTATAATGTAGTCGAGGGATGGGCGGTGAGTTCTGTCCTGGGTTTCCACTGCTTTATCAGCAGTGGCGGTCAGTCTGGAGGAGCTCAAGGCTCACCAGTGGGTCTATGCGGTCAGTCAGTGCAAGGGCGTGTGCATGTGTGCCCATCACAGCAAGTCTGCCACTCGCTGCCCACCCCCTGCAGAGTGCTTAAGAGAATTCAGGGGCTTTAAAAAATGTTTTAGGTTTATTGGGGCCATGAAAGTGAAAGTGAAGTCGCTCAGTCATGGCCGACTCTTTGCGACCCCATGGACTGCAGCCTACCAGGCTCCTCCGTCCATGGGATTCTCCAGGCAAGAGTCCTGGAGTGGGGTGCCATTGCTTTCTCCAGGGGATCTTCCCAACCCAGGGATTGAACCTGGGTCTCCCGCCTTGCAGGCAGACACTTTAACCTCTAAGCCACCAGGAAAGCCCTTTGGTGGTCATGCTGGGTCTCTTTCGCTGCACATGGACTTTCTCTGGTTGTGGAGAGTGGGGGCTACTACTCTTCATCATGCTGCTGGGGCTTCTCGCTGCGGCGGCCACTCTTGCTGGAGAGCACCGGCTCTGGGGTGCAAGTTTCAGTAGTGCCAGCACACAGGCCTAGTCACCCCATAGCACGTGGACTCTTCCCGGGCCAGTAATAGAACCCACGTCCCTTGCACTGGCAGGCGGATTCTTAACCACTGGACCACCAGGGAAGTCCAGAGCACTCATGGGCTTTTGAGCTCGACCTGGCTTAGCTACTTACCAGGTGGTTGTTTAGTCGCTAAGTCGTGTCCGATTCTTGCAACCCCAAGGACTGTAGCCCACCAGGCTCCTCTGTCCATGAGATTTCCCAGGGAAGAATACTGGAGTGGGTTGCCATTTCCTCCTCCAGAGGATCTTCTGACTCAGGGATCGAACTCACGTCTCCTACACTGGCAGGCAGATTCTTTACCAACGGAGCCAGCAGGGAAGCCCCACTTACCAGGTTAAGATTTTGAGCTCAAAGACCACAGAAGGGCATGCATCAGATCTTCAAGACCTCAGACTAAGTTGCTAACATCTGCTCTCACGGGCAAATTTCTCCAGCCCTCACTTTCTTATACACAAACATGTTACCTGAACAGTAACGACTCACATTTGATTTGTCGGTGGCCCCATCTGCTGCTATAGGATCACCAACCCTTTGAAAACTCTTTATTTCTCAAGTCTTTCTGTAGTTCTCTACCAGGCAGCTCTCACGGTCCATAAACAAGTCTGTTCCTGCCAGTGCCACCGGTCTACCAAGCTACAAGGGCAGCGCCTCTCCCAGAAGCATCCCATTTCCCTCCAGAATTCCCCAGGGCTGAACAGGAGTCCCACTATTTATCTCACAAATACAGTGGGTTTCACTGCCTCTTGTCAGGTATCATTTCTGATGCCCGGGACCCTACTGTGCTGTGATGTGCAGTGAGCTGAGTGTGTTAGGTAGAATTCTAAGAACCATCCGCTTGGACCCTCGCTTCACGCCCCTTCCCTTGGTCGAATCCACGAACACCATGAGATGTCACTCCTGTGGTTATGCTACTTTTTAGGGCAAAGGAGAGAGGATCCAGCTGGGCCTAACTCAAACTGAATGAGCCCTTTAGAAGCAGAGCTTTCTGCAGCCCATGGAAGAGACAGAAGTCAGAGAAATAGGAAGCAGAAGGATTTGATGTATCACCGCTGCCTTGAAGACCAAGGGGCGATGCAGAAAGAAATGCAGATGCCCTCTGGGAGCCGATACTGGCCCCTGACTGACAGTCAGCAAGGAAACAAGCACCTCAGTCCTTTGGCCACAAGGAAGTGAACCCTGTCAACAACCTCAGTGACTCTGGAAGTAGGAGCCTCCCCAGACACTCCAGGGAAGAACCTGCCTGACCGACACCATGACTTTGGCCTGTGAGACACTAAGCGGAGAGCCCAGCCAGGACTTCTGACTCACAGATCTATGAGAGAACGAGCGGGCCCTGTTTCAACCTGCCAAATGCTGGCATTGCGTGTCACAGACACAGGAAACTGATGCAGGGAGAAAAGATAAGAACATTCCCTCCTATACCAGCGCCGGTTTGGGCGCCCATATTTTCCAGTCCAGCGAAATGGAATGGATCTTCCTGATGTTGTGTAAAGTCTTCCTGTCTTTCGAAGACCCAAAAATGTGTCCAATGGGTACTAGACCTGTCAGTCATAGAGAACGAGCGGGCCCTGTTTCAACCTGCCAAATGCTGGCATTGCGTGTCACAGACACAGGAAACTGATGCAGGGAGAAAAGATAAGAACATTCCCTCCTATACCAGCGCCGGTTTGGGCGCCCATATTTTCCAGTCCAGCGAAATGGAATGGATCTTCCTGATGTTGTGTAAAGTCTTCCTGTCTTTCGAAGACCCAAAAATGTGTCCAATGGGTACTAGACCTGTCAGTCATGACTCAGTTTTTAGAACAACCCTCCTCAAGTGCTTGGTTCAAACTCTCACGTGCCTCGCTTCATGATGACAAGTCCTTGTAGGAGGTGTCCCAGTTCCACCTTGAAGAGACGTAGGCTATCATCTACATCCATTCTCTCATTCATCAGTGAACACCTATCACAAGCTCTGTCCTAGGTTCTGGTGATACAGAAGGAACACATCAGAGTCCTCTCTCCCACAGAGCTTACATTTTCCTTAGACAAATACATATCTATGTCAAAAGATGCCAAGTGCAATGAAGAGAAACAGAGCAGAGTAAGGGGATTAAGAGCAACCTTGGAGTGGAGAATATTCTATATACCATGCTTGTTAGTGTCAGTTACACAGTCGTGTCTGACTCTCTGCAACCCGATGGACTGTAGCCTGCCAGGCTCCTCTGTCCATGGGTTTCTCTAGGCTAGAATACTGAAATGCGTAGCCATTCCTTTCTCCAGGGGATCTTCCCAACCCAGGGATCGAACCCAGGTCTTCTGCATGGCAGGTGGAATCTTTACCGTCTGAGCCAGCTGGCCCAGATACCAGGGTTATCAAGGACCTGTTGACAAGGGGGCTTATTTGAGAGGTTAAAGTCAGCCATGTGAATGCACAGGGAAGATCACCGAAGGCAGAGGGCTGTGTGTGTGAGGGTGCCGAGGTAGGAGGGTGTCTGGCAGGTTTGAGAGCTGCCACGATTACTGCAGAGGCATGAACAAGGAGGAGAGAAGGGGGGAATGAAGTCAGTAAAGTATCCTGTGGGGCCTTGGGGCCACTGAAGAACTCTGAATCTTACCTTGAGTGAGCTGGAAATACTGGAGGGATTTAAACAGGGCAGTTTCATCACCTGACTTACAGTTCAGAGGTGAAGGAGCTAGAGGGAAGGGGACACCGGCTGGCAAGCCAGGGCACTGGTGGTGCGTGGGGGCGGAGCCATCGAGACCTCCCGGCTGGCCTCCCATCAGGGCTTCCCTGGTAGCTCAGCAGTAATGACCCTGCCTGCCAATGCAGGAGATGGGAGTTTGATCCCTGGTCCGGGAAGACCCCCTAGAGAAGGAAACAGCAACCCACCCCAGTATTCTTGCCTGGGAAATCTCACAGACAGAGGAGCCTGGCGGGCTACAGTCCATGGGGTCACAAAGAGTTGGACATGACTTAGCGACTGAATAACAGCAGCTGTGGAGACAATGAGAAGATGCTGGATTCTGGATATGTAGAAGGTGGTGTTGACAAGAGGTTGGATACAGAATGTGAAGGAAAGAGAACAGTCAAAAAAAGAAAAATGCACGCCCACGCCTGAGCTCCAGCAGTGGACAGGGTTACGCTCTTTCCCAGGAGATGCTATCAGCTCTGTCTGTCAGTTCTCCATGTCGCCCCTAGACATTACTGAAGCCCAGTGGTTGTGAGGTCCAGGCTTCAGCTGAGCTCTTTGCTTTGGTAAATAAAACCCGAGACATGCGCAAGTTTCTGTTGGGTGGCAAGAAAAGCCAGGTAGGGCAAAATCTTCCAAGCAATAAAGGTCTCTCATTCAGCAAGCAGCCAGTGTCCTTATTTAACATGAAAGGGCAAGAGGTGCGGGGCATTGGTTCCCCAGCCCCTAATTCCAACAGACTTACACATTTTTGCCCATCTCCTGAGTACGACGGTGAAACGTGAATACAAGCGTGAGGTCTGGAAGGCAACTCATGACATTCTGAGTCCCAGCTGGAGAACTGGTCCAAGCTGTAGTTCATGGGTTCTACAGCATTTCAGTCTAATCATTGCTCCTGTCTATGAGCAGAGAATAAATCCTGGAGTTCTTCTGGCATGAAAAACCACATATGGTCCCTTAATGTAAGGTATTATTTTATAAATAAGTGAAGAAGTATGAATAAAATAAAACCTTTTATACACCTAAGAAAGCTGGTTCAGATAAGAGTGGGGGAAGTCCACTCTCCTGACTCCTCTCCACTAAACACAAGGATGAAAATTGGGAACTGCACAATAGGCACCGAAGGAGAGCAAGATATGATAAGAAGAAAGCCAGCTGCTTTGGGACCGGGGAGCAACACAGTGGGAGGGCATCTTGCACCGCCCCTCCACCCAAAAGGAAGGCCACCCAGACATGGAACCCCCAGCCTCCAACTAAGCAGCAGAAGGCATCCAGGTTGTTCCTCCCCAGATAAGACAGGAGACCCTCTTACACCAAAGGAGGGCCTGGACTCCCCTGGTGGTCCAGTGGCTAAGAATGCACTTGCCAGTGCAGGGGGCTTGGGTTAGATCCCTGGTCCGAGAAGATTCCATGTGCAACTACGCCTGGGAGCCACACATCTTGCAGCTACTGACGCCCTCGTGCCTAGAGCCCGTGCTCCTCCACAAGAAGCTGCTAAACAACAAAATTCTGTAAAGCAATTATCGTTCAATTAAAAAAAATAAGAGAAGCTGCTGTAATGAGAAGCCTGTGCAGGGCAATGAAGAGCAGCCCCTGCTCATCACAACTAGAGAAAACCTGGATGAAGAGCCAGCGGAGACAAAAATAACTAAGTAAACAAACATTAATTTTTTAAAAAAAGGTTCATCAGATCCCGGCCATAGAAGTCCAGGAGAGGCATTCGCCTTCTCTGCTGCCCTCATACCCTTTTTCCCCCAGGAGGTACCAAGTCTTAGGGCCAAGGGACCAGCAGGAGAGGCCAGCTACAGTGGGTGGCCAGTCCCAAAGCCTCTCTGTCCCAAAGTCTGAGACTCTCCTCCCCCAGGCTAATGGAAATAATGTGGAAAAGGTCCAGAAAACTAAAAAGCTAAAACAAACTTTAGCTCGTAAATGATTCTGATTTTTGTAGCCAAGGATTAATAGGATAAACTGGCATATTTAGTAGGGTTGAGCTGTGGGGCTAATAAAATGGTCTCTGTGAGATTGTATCTCGAAACTGAGATGCCCAGGTGGGGTTGTTAGCAATAAAATCCTTAACCTTAGCTTTATATTTTAAGCACGGGCAGATTGTGGTTAAAATGAAATACACAATTTTACTGGTATACAGGAAGCAAGAAAGAGACATTGGTCTGTATAAAGCTCCAGATATATTTGATTTTCAATGAAGATGCTTTGGGGGATACACATAAAAAAGCTTTCAAATAAAACTGAAATATGTTTTGAGCAATAGTCCAGGGTGGCAGAACCCTTAGTTGTATTACGATGGCCTTACTCTTGCAGACCAAAGTTTAAATATTAAAACAGGTCATTTCACTGAATTAGGAAAGAATTCAGGGTCCTGGGATTATCAGCAAAACGTTTTGCCAAAAAGAGCAATAAAAACCTTTAGAAAGTTCCCAGAGTATCCATATGTGAATCAATATATAAAGTAAGTTCACTAGGTTTCTGAAACTCAAGGAAGAAAGAGGGGTAAGGGGATGGAGAGGGGGAAAAAAATCAGTTAATCAACATTTGAAAGAAAACAAAAGTCAGATGTCATAGAATGAATGTCTGTGTTCCCCCAAAATTCATAAGTTAACATCCTCAGCCCCCAGTGTGATGTATCAGGAGGTGGGGCCTTTGGGAGTGATTAGGTCATAAGGGTGGAACCCAAATGAATCAGTGCCCCGTAAAAGAGACCCTGGAGGGTCCCCTTGCCTTCTTCCACCATGCTGGGTTATAACAAGAAGGCAGAAGTCTATGAACGAGGAAGTGAGTTCTCACCAAACACCAAATCTGCCAGTATCTTGATCTGAGACCTGCTAGCCTCCAGAACCGTAAGAAATAAGTATTTGTTTATCAAACACCCAGTCTAGGGACTTCCCTGGTAATCCAGTGGTTAAGAACCTGCCTGCCAGTGCAAGGGACAGGCTTTTGATCCCTGGTCCAGGAAGACCCCATATGCTGCAGGGCAACTGCGACTGTGCTCGACAGCTGCTGCCCTACAGCCTGCGCTCCACTGTAAGAGAAGGCACCAGCGTGGAAAGGGGCCCCGCCCACCACCAGCAGAGAAAGCCCGTGCACAGCAACAAAGGCACGGCACAGCCAAAACCTCATTTGTAAAAAGCACCCAGTCTGTACTTTTGTTATAGCAACCCAAGTAGAATAGGACTGCTATTCCAAATGGAATCAGATATGAGAAATCAGTTAACGATTAATTCAAGAATGCAAAATAAGACATCCCATATGGAAAAGCTGTGTAATCAGTCAAGAAACCAAACTGCCCCTCTTCAGCCCTCCTTTGAAGATAAGATCCATCTACAAATAACCTGCTCTATAAAAAACGGGAGTGGAGGGGTGGAAATTGGCTCTTATGAAAGCTAATTAGAAAGTTCAAGAAGAGAATTCCCTTAATATTACTTAGATGCTTTTAAAACAAAATTTTTAGTTAATAGAATCCAATTGGATAGATTCTTGTCATAACGAAAAAGACTGTTTAAAAAATCCATTCTACTTTTGTAGATAAAGAAGTATTAATTCCATCAATAAAACTGAAGACTACCAAGGCTGCAAGGGCTACCACTGAAAAGACAGCTACAGCTACAGAGCAGACTGCTCCCTGGAACAGCACAAAGATGCTCAGGCTCACCTTGCCAGGAGCCTCCCATATGGTTTCCTCCAAGCCCTTGTCTTCTTAGTGTGAAATATAGGAACGAAATGCTTAAAAATACAAAGAATCTCTAGCTTGCTAAAGACTTTGTGTCATCAGCCACAAGAAAGAACAAAACTTTGCCATTTGTAACACATCTGGACCTGGAGCTATTTATGCTTAATGAAATAAGCCAAACAGAGAAAGACAAATACTGCACATTATCACTTATACATGTAATCTGAAAAACAAAGTAAATGAATATGACAAAACAGACTCATAGATTCAGAGAACAAATTAGTGGTTACCAGTGGGGAGAGGAAGGAGGGAGGAACAATATGAGTAGGAGATTAAGAGGTGCAAACTACTATGATACAAGGACATATCACACACCGCAGGAAACAGGCAATACTGACAACAACTGCAGAATATAATCTATAGAAATATCCAATCCCTATGTTGTACACCTAAAACTAATATAAAAATCAACTGTACTTTAATTGAAAAAAAGGTGGTATTTTAATCTGTTAGAACTAGATTCACACACTCCATTGGATTAAGGTGAGCCATGGTGTTACTTTATGACTCTTTTTCTAGATTATAAAGCAGTACATATTCAATACAAAAAGGTTTTGAAAACATAAAAACTACAAAGAAGAAAGTAAAATAAAAAACAACTCTTGGGATATAACGTACAACCTGAAAACTATGGTTAACACTGCTTTATAGTATATTTGAAAGTTGTTCAAGCAGATTCTTTTTCTGTAAAGGGCTGGGTGTATTATTATTATTTTAGTCTTGGCAGGCCTGTGGGCTCCATGTAGCTCTATTTGGCACTGCAGTCTGAAAGCAGCCATAGACAAGAAATGACTAGGTGTGGCTGTATGTCAATAAAACTTTATTGACAAAAACAGACTCAAGGTTATATCTGGCCCAAGTCTGTAACTGACCAGCCTGAACAAGATGAGCCCAGAGAAGCTATGTGTATGAGAAAGAGAAGGAGGGACGCAGAGACAGAGGAAACACAAACAACCAAAATTAAGAATGAAAAAAGTAACACCGTACAGATCCTATACTGGAAAACTCGTAAGACCTTACTATGAACAATTTTGAGCCAATTAATTTAAATTTTAGATGGAATGTACCCTAGGGAAGGCTCAACTTACCCAAATAGAAACTCTGAATAGTTCTACATCTATTAAAGGAAAAAACCCATAATCTAAAGCCTTGGCCTCGGTGAAAATCTGAAATCCAGAAGAATGCACTACTTTCATCAAATATTTGACAACTAAAAACTTTTGCTTGACATCTATCTCTATAAGGAAGAAGTCATTAGCCAATGACCTTCAACACACTCTGAAAAGAGTCTAGGGTAGAGATCAGGAATGAAGCACTCTGTGCTTAGGAAAAACTAGCAGAACAGGCCTTCAGATAGATATTTTTCAGGAAAAGATTTTATGAACTGGAAGTGAGTTCTCACCAGACACCAAGTCTGCTGGCATTTTGATCTTAGACTTTCCAGCCTCCAGAACAGTGAGACATAAATATTTGTTTAAAATACCCAGTCTACAGTATTGTTTGTTATAGCAGCCCAAATGGAATAAGACATTAAGAATCAGTTAAAGACGAATGCATGAATGTGAAATAAAACATCCCATATAGGAGAGAAGGGGACTAGATGAAGGAGTAGAAGAATGTGAGCTCACCTCTTACAAAAACACCAAAATCACAACTCATGAATAGCAATCCACATAAAAAATGCTGGAACCTACCCCCAAAACTAGCCTACATCCAAAACAAAGCAGCAGCTACAAGACAGTAGATTGCTGCAACTGCTTATAAAATCAAATCCCATACCCCCAAGGTCGGTGACCCACAAACTGCAAAATGTATCACAGAAGTGTTCCCACAGACGCGAAAGTTCTCAGTGCCATGACACCATCCCCAGCCTTGAGGTCTGGCAACAGGGGTAGAAGCCCCCAGAGAACCTAGCTTGGAAGGCTAGCGGGCTTTGATTACAGGAATTCCACAGGACTTGTGGAAATAGAAACTTCACTCTTGGAATGTGCACACAAGCTCTCATGCATATCAGGACCCAAAGGGAAAAAAGCAATGACCTCATAAGAAGCTGGGTCAGACCCACCTGTTGGTACTGAACATCTACTATGGAGGTGGGGTTAGCTGTGGCTCATTGCCGGGACTGACACTGAAGTAGCAGTTTTGCGGGGAAGTCACTGGTATGAGCCCTCCTGGGGTCCACCATTCTCTCACCAAGATGGAGCCCCCTCCAACAGCCTGTAGGCTCCGATGCTGGGATGCCTCAGGCCAACCAACCAACGGGACAGGAATACAGCTGCACCTATCAACATACAGGTTGGATAAAGTCTTCCTGAGTACACAGTCGCCCACTAAACACACTCCCTGAAATGGCCTTGCCCACCGGATACAAGACCCAGCTCTACCACCAGTGGACAAGAACCAGTCCCGCCCCCCAGAAAGCCTCTTAGCCTCACCCAGCAGGGGGGCAGACAGCAGAAGCAAGAACTACAACCCTGCCACCTGCAGAATGGAAACAACAATTACAGAAAGTCAGACAGAATGAGATGGTAGAGGAATATGTCCCAGATGAAGGGGATGAGCCCCAGAAGAAGAACGAAGTGAAGTGGAGACCAGCGGTCTACCTGAAAAAATTCAAAATAATGATTGTAAAGACGATCTATGATCTCAGGAAAAGAATGGAGGCGCAGACTGAGAAGATACAAGAAGCATTTAACACAGACCTAGAAGAACTGAAGAACAAAAGCTGAACAGTTCAGCAACTGCAATATGAAAAATACACTAGAAGGAATCAGCCGAAAAAGTGAGGCAGAAGAACAAAGAAGTGAGCTGAAAGAGAATGGTGGAAATCAGTCACAGAACAAAATAAAGAAAAGAGAGTGACAGAAAGCCCGCTGCTGCTAAGTCGCTTCAGTCGTGTCCGACTCTGTGCGACCCCATAGACCGCAGCCCACCAGGCTCCACCGTCCCTGGGATCTCCAGGCAAGAACACTGAGTGGGTTGCCATTTCCATGAAAGAAATAAAGATGGTCTAAAAGATGTCTGGGACAACATTAAACACACCATCATTCACATTATAGGGGTCCCAGAAGCAGAAGTGAGAAAGAAAGGACCCAAGAAAATATCTGAAAAAGATTGATAGCTGTAAACTTCCTTAACATGTGAAAGGAAACAGTTACTCAAGTCCAGGAAGCACAGAGAATCCCATGCAGGACAAGCCCAAGGAATAACAGCCCAAGACACACAACAAAAATTAAAGGCAAGAAGTATTAAGAGCAACAAGAAAAAAGCAACAAATAATAAACAAGCAAAGTCCCATAAAGTTATGAGCTGATTTCTCAGCAGAAACTCTGCAGGCCAGACAGAAATGACATGAAATATTTAAAGTTATGAAAGGGAAGAATCTACAACCAAGAATACTCTACCCAACGAGGCTCCCATTCAGATTTCATGGAGAAATTAAAAGCTTTCAGTTCAGTTTAGTCGCTCAGTTGTGTCCGACTCTTTGCAACCCCATGAATCGCAGCACGCCAGGCCTCCCTGTCCGCATTTACCCAAACTCATGTGCATCGAGTCGGTGATGCTATCCAGCCATCCCATCCTCTGCTGTCCCCTTCTTCTCCCACCCTCAATCTTTCCCAGCATCAGGGTCTTTTCCAGTGAGTCAACTCTTCACATGAGGTGGCCAAAGTACTGGAGTTTCAGCTTCAGCATCAGTCCTTCCAATGAACACTCAGGATTGATCTCCTTTAGGATGGACCGGTTGGATTTCCTTGCAGTCCAAGGGACTCTCAAGAGTCTTCTCCAACACTACAATTCAAAAGCATCAATTCTTCAGTGCTCAGCTTTCTTCACAGTCCAACTCTCACATGCACACATGACCACTGTAAAAACCATAGACAGACAAGCAAAAGCTAAGAGAATGCAGCACCACCAGACAAGCTTTGCAACAAATGCTAAAGAAACTTCTCTAAGTGCAAGAGAAAAGGTCAGGACTAGAAATAAGGAAATTACAAATGGAAAAGCTCACTGGTAAAGGCAAACAGTAAAGGTAGGAAATCATACACACAGAACTAAGATATCTAAACTAGGAATCGTGAGAAAATACTACAAATGCAAGACATTGTAAATGCCTCTGAAGTTAAAAGGCCAGAAACTTAAAACAATTCTGCTTACATATAGACTGCTATACCAAAACACACGGTAACCACAAACAACAAAAAATCTATAATCTATGTACAGACAAAAAAGAAAAAGGGATCCAAACACAACACTAAAGACAGTCATCAAATCACAAGAGAACAAGAGAGGAAGGGAAGAAAAGAAGACCTACAAAAATAAATGCAAAACAATTAACAAAATGGCAGTTAAGAATACACAGATTGGTAATTACCTTAAATGTAAGCAGATTAAATGCCCCAACCAAAAGACACAGACTGGGTGGAAGGATATGAAATCAAGACTCATGGAGACTTCCCTGGTGGTCCAATGGCTCCATGCTCCCAATGCAAAGGGGCTGGGTTCAATCCCTGGTCAAGGACCTAGAGTTTGTATGCTACAACTAAAAATCCCACATATTTCAACTAAAGATTCTGCATGCTGCAACTAAGACCCAACACAGCCAAATAAATTTTAAAATATATATTTTTTAAAAGACCCTTATGTATGCTGTCTATAAGAGACCCACTTCAGATACAGCGACACATACAGACTGAAAGTGGGGGGACATAAAAAGGTATTCCATGCAAGTGGAAATCAAAGGAAAGCCAGTGTATCAATACTCATAGAAGACAAAATAAAGTTTAAAAAAAAGACTGTTAAGAGACAGAGGATACTACATAATGATCAACGGATCAATCGAAGAAGAAGACTACACATTCTTCTCAAGTACACAAGAAACATTCTCTAGGACTAATCACATGCTGGGCCACAAAGTGAGCCTCAGTAAATCTAAGAAAATTAAAATATCAAGCATCTTTTCCAACTACAATGCTATGAGATTTGAAATCCACTCTTAGAACCGCAAAAAACACAAACACATGGATGCTAGACAATAGGCTACTGAACAACCAATGAATCACTGAAGAGACCAAAGAGAAAATCAAACTGCATCTAGAGACAAATAAATGAAAAAATAAAAGGCATGAGGATCCCAAACCTATGGGACACAGCAAAAGTTCTAAGAGGGAAGGTTATTGCACTATGATGGCCAAAGTGTTAGTCACTCAGTCATGTCTGACTCTTTGCAACTCATGGACTGGGGCCCACCAGACTCCTCTCTGTCCATAGAATTCTCCAGGCAAGAATATTGGAATGGGTTGCCATGCCCTCTTCCAGGAGATCCTCCTGACCCAAGGACTGAACCCAGGTCTCCCGCATTGCAGGCAGATTCATTGCCATCTGAGCCACCAGGGAAGCCCCATACAATATTACCTCAGGAAATAGAAATCTCAAATAAAAAGCCTAACCTCATACCTAAAGCAACTAGAAAAGGAGGAAAAACCAAAACCCAAAGTTAGCAAAAGGAAAGAAATCATAAGGATCAGTACAGAAGAAATAAACTAGAGACTACAAAAGCAATAGAAAAGGTCAATTAAACTAAAAGCTGTTTCTCTGAAAAGATAAGCATAATTAATAAAACTTTAGCCAGACTCATCAAGTAAGAGACAGAGAGAGAGAGAGGGTGCAGGTCAATAAAATCAGAAATAAAAAAGAAGTTACAACCTTCACCAAAGAAATAAAAAGGATAAGAGACTACTATGAGTAACTAAATACCAATAAAATACACAAGCTAGAAGAAATGAACACATTCTTAGAAACGTACTATCACCCAAGGCTGAACCAGGAAGAAATTGAAAATATGAACCGAGCAATTACTATTACTGAAATTGAATCAGTAACTTAAAAACTCTCAACAAACGAAAGTCTAAAAGCAGATGGCTTCACAGATGAATTACACCACACATTTACAGAAGGAATATTTAGTATCCTTCTGAAACTATTCCAAAGAATTCCAGAAGAAGAAACACTCCTGAACTCATTCTATGAGGCCACCATTACCTTGATACCAAAATCAGGCCAGTATTACTAATGAACATATACACAAAAATCCTCAACAAAATACTAGCAAACAGAATCCACCAATACACTAAAAGGACCATATACGATGATAAAATGGAATTTATCCCAGGGATGCAAAAATTATTCAATATCCATAAACCAATAAGTGTTGGATATACAACATAAACAAATTGTAAACACAAACACATGGATGCTAGACAATAGGCTACTGAACAACCAATGAATCACTGAAGAGACCAAAGAGAAAATCAAACTGCATCTAGAGACAAATAAATGAAAAAATAAAAGGCATGAGGATCCCAAACCTATGGGACACAGCAAAAGTTCTAAGAGGGAAGGTTATTGCACTATGATGGCCAAAGTGTTAGTCACTCAGTCATGTCTGACTCTTTGCAACTCATGGACTGGGGCCCACCAGACTCCTCTCTGTCCATAGAATTCTCCAGGCAAGAATATTGGAATGGGTTGCCATGCCCTCTTCCAGGAGATCCTCCTGACCCAAGGACTGAACCCAGGTCTCCCGCATTGCAGGCAGATTCATTGCCATCTGAGCCACCAGGGAAGCCCCATACAATATTACCTCAGGAAATAGAAATCTCAAATAAAAAGCCTAACCTCATACCTAAAGCAACTAGAAAAGGAGGAAAAACCAAAACCCAAAGTTAGCAAAAGGAAAGAAATCATAAGGATCAGTACAGAAGAAATAAACTAGAGACTACAAAAGCAATAGAAAAGGTCAATTAAACTAAAAGCTGTTTCTCTGAAAAGATAAGCATAATTAATAAAACTTTAGCCAGACTCATCAAGTAAGAGACAGAGAGAGAGAGAGGGTGCAGGTCAATAAAATCAGAAATAAAAAAGAAGTTACAACCTTCACCAAAGAAATAAAAAGGATAAGAGACTACTATGAGTAACTAAATACCAATAAAATACACAAGCTAGAAGAAATGAACACATTCTTAGAAACGTACTATCACCCAAGGCTGAACCAGGAAGAAATTGAAAATATGAACCGAGCAATTACTATTACTGAAATTGAATCAGTAACTTAAAAACTCTCAACAAACGAAAGTCTAAAAGCAGATGGCTTCACAATGAATTACACCACACATTTACAGATGGAATATTTAGTATCCTTCTGAAACTATTCCAAAGAATTCCAGAAGAAGAAACACTCCTGAACTCATTCTATGAGGCCACCATTACCTTGATACCAAAATCAGGCCAGTATTACTAATGAACATATACACAAAAATCCTCAACAAAATACTAGCAAACAGAATCCACCAATACACTAAAAGGACCATATACGATGATAAAATGGAATTTATCCCAGGGATGCAAAAATTATTCAATATCCATAAACCAATAAGTGTTGGATATACAACATAAACAAATTGAGAATAAAAATCATGTGATCTCAAAAAATGCAGAAAAGGCTTTTGAAAAAATGCAATACTCACTTATAATAAAAACTCTCCAGAAAGAGGGCTTAGAGAGAACATTCCTCCACATAATATTGCCCATATACAACAGTCCTACAACTAACATCATACTCGATAGTGAAAAGCTGAATGCATTTCCTCTAAGTTCAGGAGCAAGGCAAAGATGTCCATTCTCACCACTTCTACTCAAAGTAGTTCTGAAAGTCCTAGTCATGGCAATCAGAGAAGAAAAAGAAAAAAAAGGAATCCAAATTGGAAAATAAGAAGTAAAACTGTCAATATCTTCAGATAATGTCATACTACACTTAGAAATCCTAAAGATGCTACTAGAAAACTACTAGATATCATCAGTAAACTGGTAAAGTCAAAATACAAAATTAATGTACAGGAATCTGTTGCATTTCTATATACTAACAACAAAAGATCAGAAAGAGAAATTCGGGAAACAATCCCACTTACCATCACATTAAAAAAATGAAATACCTTGGAATAAACCTACCTTCAGAGGCAAAAGACCTCTACTCTGAAAACTATAAGACACTGATGAAAGACATTGAAGACTTGCAAACAGATGGAAAGATATACTCTGTTCTTGGATCGGAAGAATCAATACTGTCAAAATGACTATATTCCCCAAGGCAATCTATAGATTCAGTGCAACCCCTACCAAATACCAATGGCACTTTTCACAGAACTAGAACAAAAAAATTTAAATATGTATGGAGACACAAAAGACCCCAAACAGCCAATACAACCTTGAGAAAGGAAAAATGGAGCTGGAGGCATTAGGCTCCCTGACTTCAAACTGTCCTACAATGCTACAGTCATCAAACAGCATGACAGTGACACAAAAATAGAAATATCAATCAGCGGAACATGATAGAAGCCCAGAAGAAACCCATACACCTATGGTCAACTAGGGGAAGCAAGATTATACAACGAAGAAAAGTCAGTCTCTTCTATAAGTGGTGTTGGAAAAACTAGACAGCTACAAGTAAAAGAAAGAAATTAGAGCATTCTTTAATACCACACACAAAAATAAACTCAAAATGAGTTAAAGAGCTGAATGTAAGACCTGATGTTATAAAATTCATAGAAGAAAACATAGGCAGAACATTCCTGGACGTAAGCTGCAGCCATATCTTTTTCAATCCATCTCTTAGAGTAATGAAAAAACAGAAACAAACACATGGGACCTAACTGAACGCAAAAGTTTTTGCACAGCAATGGAACCATAAATAAAACAAAGACAATTCACAGAATGGACAAAAATATCTGCAAATGATGGGACTGATAGAGATTAATCTCCAAAATCTAGTAACAGCTCATGCAACTTAATACAAACAAAAATCAAAAAATGGGCAGAGGACAGATGACTTAAATAGGCATTTCTCCAAAGACGACATACAGATGGCCAAGCAGCACGTGAAAAGATGCTCTACACCATCAGTTATTAGGAAAATGCAAATCAAAACTATAATGAGGTTATCACCTCACACTGGTCAGAATGGCTGTCATCTAAAAACTACAGACAATAAATGTCTGAGAGGGTGTGGAGAGAAGGGAACCCTCCTGTACTATTGGTGGGAATGTAAACTGGTACAGCCACTATGGAGAACAGTATGAAGGTTCCTTAAAAAACTAAAAATAGAGCTACCATATGGCCTTGCAATCCCACTCCTGGGCATATATCAGAGAAAAACATGGTCCAAAAGTATAAACGCACCCTACTGTTCACTGCAGTGCAGTTCACAATAGCCAAGACATTGAAGCAACCTAAATGTCCATCAACAGAGGAATGCATTAAGAAGATCTGGCACATGTATACAATAAAATATTAATCAGCCATTAAAAAGAATGAAATAATGCCATCTGCAGCAACAGGGATGGACCTGGAGATTGTCATCCTTAGTAAGATACAAATCAAAGAAAGACAAATACTCATATGTTATCATTTATATGTGGTATCCAAAAATACTGATACAAATCAACTTATTTATAAAACAACAGACTCGCAGACTTAAGAGAATGAACTTACGGTTCTAAGGGAGGAAGGGGGAGGGAGGGATAGTTAGGGAGTCTGGATTTGATGTGTACACACTGCTATATTTAAAATGGGTAATGAACTAGGACCTACTATATAGCACAGGGAACTCTGCTCAGTATTACATAACAACCTAAACGGGAAAAGAATTAGAACAAGAATAGATACATGTATGCGTGAGTGCCAAGTCACTTCAGTCGTATCTGACTCTGTGATCCCATGGACCCCAGAATCCTGTCCATGGGATTCTTCAGGCAAGAATACCGGAGTGGGCTGCCATGCCCTCCTCCACGGGCTCTTCCCAACCCAGAGACTGAACCCACATCTGTCTGCCTGCATTGTCAGGCAGGTTCTTCCCACTAGTGCCATCTGGGAAGCCCTAGATAAATGTGTAGTGTGTTAGTTGTTCAGTCATGTCTGACTCTGCAACCCCATGTACTACAGCCCACCAGGCTCCTCTGTCCATGGAACTCTCCAGGCAAGAATACTGGAGTGGGGAGTCATTCCCTTCCCCAGAGGATCTTCCCAACCCATGAATTGAACGCAGGTCTCCTGCACTGCAGGTGAATCCTTTATTGTCTGAGCCACCTGGGAAGCCCCTAGATGAAGGAATCAGTTCAGTTCAGTCGCTCAGTCGTGTCTGACTCTTTGAGACCCCATGAACTGCAGCACACCCGGCCTCCTTGTCCATCACCAACTCCCGGAGTTCACCCAAACTCATGTCCATCGAGTTGGTGATGCCATCCAGCCATCTCATCCTCTGTCGTCCCCTTCTCCTCCTGCCCTCAATCCCTCCCAGAATCAGAGTCTTTTCCAACAAGTCAACTCTTCGCATGAGTGGCCGAAGTACTGGAGTTTCGGCTTTAGCATCAGTCCTTCCACAGAACACCCAGGACGTTAAATCACTTTGCTGTATACCTGAAACTAATTGTCACCATTGCTAATCACCCATATACCCCAATATAAAATAAAAAGCTAAAAAAACAAAATTATAATGAGAACGCCTTACACTAATTAGAATGACCATCATCGAAAAAATGTACATGGAGAGGGAAAGAAGAAAAGGGAAGAACCCTCCTACTTTGCTGGTGGGAATGAAAATTGGTATATGGAAAACAGTATGGGGGGGTCCTTGGAAAACTAGAAGTGGAGCTACCATATGACACAGCAATCCCACTCCTGGGCATGTATCCAGAGAAAACCGTGGTTTATTTGAAAGTATATGTGCATGCCAATGTTCACTGCAGCACTGTTTACAGAGGCCAAGACATGGAAGCAACGTAAATATCCATCCACAGAGAAACGGGTGAAGAAGACGTGGTACATATGGAATGAGTACTATGGAATGGAATATTTTTATGGACTACTACTCAAACATTTTTAAAAAGGAAATAATGTCTTGTGCAGCAACATGAATGACCTGGAAATTATCACAGTAATGAAAAGAT
Organism: Madoqua kirkii; assembly: GCA_006408675.1. Classification (NCBI taxonomy): domain Eukaryota; kingdom Metazoa; phylum Chordata; class Mammalia; order Artiodactyla; family Bovidae; genus Madoqua; species Madoqua kirkii. Next base: position 21,591 of record SJYC01143874.1, read on the forward strand.
GCTCTACACCATCAGTTATTAGGAAAATGCAAATCAAAACTATAATGAGGTTATCACCTCACACTGGTCAGAATGGCTGTCATCTAAAAACTACAGACAATAAATGTCTGAGAGGGTGTGGAGAGAAGGGAACCCTCCTGTACTATTGGTGGGAATGTAAACTGGTACAGCCACTATGGAGAACAGTATGAAGGTTCCTTAAAAAACTAAAAATAGAGCTACCATATGGCCTTGCAATCCCACTCCTGGGCATATATCCAGAGAAAAACATGGTCCAAAAGTATAAACGCACCCTACTGTTCACTGCAGTGCAGTTCACAATAGCCAAGACATTGAAGCAACCTAAATGTCCATCAACAGAGGAATGCACTAAGAAGATCTGGCACATGTATACAATAAAATATTAATCAGCCATTAAAAAGAATGAAATAATGCCATCTGCAGCAACAGGGATGGACCTGGAGATTGTCATCCTTAGTAAGATACAAATCAAAGAAAGACAAATACTCATATGTTATCATTTATATGTGGTATCCAAAAATACTGATACAAATCAACTTATTTATAAAACAACAGACTCGCAGACTTAAGAGAATGAACTTACGGTTCTAAGGGAGGAAGGGGGAGGGAGGGATAGTTAGGGAGTCTGGATTTGATGTGTACACACTGCTATATTTAAAATGGGTAATGAACTAGGACCTACTATATAGCACAGGGAACTCTGCTCAGTATTACATAACAACCTAAACGGGAAAAGAATTAGAACAAGAATAGATACATGTATGCGTGAGTGCCAAGTCACTTCAGTCGTATCTGACTCTGTGATCCCATGGACCCCAGAATCCTGTCCATGGGATTCTTCAGGCAAGAATACCGGAGTGGGCTGCCATGCCCTCCTCCACGGGCTCTTCCCAACCCAGAGACTGAACCCACATCTGTCTGCCTGCATTGTCAGGCAGGTTCTTCCCACTAGTGCCATCTGGGAAGCCCTAGATACATGTGTAGTGTGTTAGTTGTTCAGTCATGTCTGACTCTGCAACCCCATGTACTACAGCCCACCAGGCTCCTCTGTCCATGGAACTCTCCAGGCAAGAATACTGGAGTGGGGAGTCATTCCCTTCCCCAGAGGATCTTCCCAACCCATGAATTGAACGCAGGTCTCCTGCACTGCAGGTGAATCCTTTATTGTCTGAGCCACCTGGGAAGCCCCTAGATGAAGGAATCAGTTCAGTTCAGTCGCTCAGTCGTGTCTGACTCTTTGAGACCCCATGAACTGCAGCACACCCGGCCTCCTTGTCCATCACCAACTCCCGGAGTTCACCCAAACTCATGTCCATCGAGTTGGTGATGCCATCCAGCCATCTCATCCTCTGTCGTCCCCTTCTCCTCCTGCCCTCAATCCCTCCCAGAATCAGAGTCTTTTCCAACAAGTCAACTCTTCGCATGAGTGGCCGAAGTACTGGAGTTTCGGCTTTAGCATCAGTCCTTCCACAGAACACCCAGGACGTTAAATCACTTTGCTGTATACCTGAAACTAATTGTCACCATTGCTAATCACCCATATACCCCAATATAAAATAAAAAGCTAAAAAAACAAAATTATAATGAGAACGCCTTACACTAATTAGAATGACCATCATCGAAAAAATGTACATGGAGAGGGAAAGAAGAAAAGGGAAGAACCCTCCTACTTTGCTGGTGGGAATGAAAATTGGTATATGGAAAACAGTATGGGGGGGTCCTTGGAAAACTAGAAGTGGAGCTACCATATGACACAGCAATCCCACTCCTGGGCATGTATCCAGAGAAAACCGTGGTTTATTTGAAAGTATATGTGCATGCCAATGTTCACTGCAGCACTGTTTACAGAGGCCAAGACATGGAAGCAACGTAAATATCCATCCACAGAGAAACGGGTGAAGAAGACGTGGTACATATGGAATGAGTACTATGGAATGGAATATTTTTATGGACTACTACTGAAACATTTTTGAAAAGGAAATAATGTCTTGTGCAACAACATGAATGACCTGGAAATTATCACAGTAAGTGAAATAAGTCAGACAGAGAAAGACAAATATCATATGATATCACTTAAATGAGAAATCTTAGAATGGACTTTTGGACTCTGTGAGAGAGGGAGAGGGTGGGATGACTTGGGAGAATGGCATTGAAACATGTATACTATCATGTAATAAATGAAGTGCCAGTTTATCTTCAATACAGGATACAGGATGCTTGGGGCTGGTGCACGGGGATGATCCAGAGAGATGATCTGGGGTGGGAGGTGGGAGAGGGTTTTAGGATTGGGAGTACATGTACACATGTGGCTGATTCATGTCAAATTATGGCAAAACCAATACAGTATTGTAAAGCAGAATAAAATAAATTTTTTAAAAAAAGTATACAAAAGCTAAAGAACTAAGATCCACTTAACTGCTTTTTTCTGTGATCTAACAGAAGCCCAGTCTTGCCTGCGGAAGCAGTGGGCCCAGGTGAAAATGATCACCTCTCCAAATACTCCTATTTCTCAGCCAACACAGTTCTGACAAATGAGATGTAAGAAGTCTACTGAATACGACTTCTGAGAGAAGTATTTTGTGTAGGTTTGTGATTAAAAAAAAGATTAAAAACTTGGAAAAATATCTCATATGAAAAACTTGCATTTTTATGGTGAACTTATTTTATGAGTCCAGTTTCTCGCATCTTCTCATACCTAGAAAAGCACTAAAATCATTAGGGAGACATCTGCTTCTTGCAGCCAGCAGGAACCTTCTGCCAAAATGTGTTCTTGTCTGCACGTATCCCCTAAAACTTCTTACATACTGACCTTCCCCCTACCTCTTCTGCGCAGGCACTCACAACTATCTTGAGAGGCTGTCTCCCAGGCTGCAATCTTCATTTTCCCCAATAAAACAACTCACACCTCTCACAGTGTGCGTTTTTTCTCGGTTGATGTATTTTAAGGAATCAATTACATCAGCCTGATAAACTTTGCAGACTGTTAAAAGAGGGACTACCTCCCCGCTCATTCAATGAGGAAGGCATAACACTGAAACTAGAGCTCGCCAAGGATATACCAACAGAAGAAAATTGGAGGCCTGTCTGTAGCAAACCAAATTCAACCATATACAGGAAAGAACACACACCATGGCCGATTTGTGTCTAAGAAAGAAAACAAAAAACAAAAAACAAGCGTGTTTAAACATTCAAAAAGCAATGCATTGACAACTTCCAGAAGAGGCCGCCATGGCTGTTGAGGGGAGGGACTCACCTTGCAGACTTAAAGTACCACGACGGGCTGAATTTCGTAAAGCAGAAGCTCGTGGAGGCTTTCCGGACTGAGCAGAAGCTGGAGTCACAGCGAGACTAAGAAAACCTTTGAGTGCCCCAAAGTCTCCAAATTGAGATTCTGCAGGCCAGCTGCTAGTGCGCCTGCGCCGACCGTTTGCACACGGCTGGGTCCCGGACTGCCCCTGCGTCCTGAACTGCGATGGACGCAGCTGCCCACAGTGCCCGGCAACTTCCGGCCTGGACTGCCCTGGTTAAAGGATCTGCCACTTCTCTGGACACAAGCAACCTGGCTGACGAGGGTGGCACCGCGAGGCCAGGCTTCATCTGTGGTCGCCTCGCCTCTGCCTGGAGTGCGTGCCCTACGCCCAGGCCCCTCAGCCAAGGGCTCAGAAAGCTTCACTCGCTTCCTGGTTAATGGCACATCATGTTTGCCCACCGCCCTTTTGTGTCGGCCAGTGCCTTTGCTTCCAGGCCCATATCGCAGCCTTCAACGAGAACAGCAGTACATGTTCTCCCATCCATGCATCTTCCCCCATTCGCCTCCAAGGGAGGCAGTGACCACCTGTGTGGCTGGTGGGACACTTGGTGTCTGGGGTTGTAACCACGACCCGGGTGCTGGGCTGCCTGCAGACGCTGACGTGCGGAGAATCACTGCTGTCTGGGCCTTCTCCCAGTGGCAGCCTGCTGCTCTGGGATGCCTTCGCAGGCATCTGGGCAGAACTCAGCAGTGGAGCAGCAGGGTCAGCTGTGATTAATCTGCAGAACTACCAAGCTTTCTGTGGCTTGGAAACGACTGGAAGGTATCACACCCCACAGTTGCTGAGCTCAGAGGGGCAGCGCACCTGCGTCTGAACTTCACATCTCAAACTATCTTTTTTTTGCCTCTTGCTCTGCACATCCCTTTAAAGCATTTGGAATCAAGTGGTGCATGCGTGTTGCTTCAGTCATCTCCGACTCTGCGACCCCATGGACGATAACCCACCAGGCTCCTCTGTTCACAGGATTATCCTGGCAAGAATAGTGAAGTGGTTTGCCATTTCCTTCAGGGGGCCTTTCCAACCCAGGGATCAAACCCGGGTCTCCGGTGTCTCCGGCTTTGGCAGGAAGGTTCTTTTCCACTAGGCGCCACCTGGGGTAGATTCAGGAGATGCAGAAAAGCTGGAAACTCCTAGAATGAATCTAGGAAGGGATTCACATGAAATTTCCCAGCATGCATGGGAAATGGCCCCTCTCTCTCCATTCACGTGATATGAAAACTGGGCAGTGACTCCCAGAAATCCATGAAATATCCCCAAATTGTTAAAAACAACTCAAGAGTTAGGTTCTTTGACAGTTCAGGATATTTTGTGTGGCCTCATGGAATGGACAGACAAGACAGATTAACATCCTGCCATACTGAGGGGGCTGGTATGGTCTATCCAGAGAAAGATGTGGGTTGTCATACTGCCTCAAATATGGATTTATTTGCATTTTTTCCTGTAATGTAAAGAAGAGCTTGGGATTCTGAAATATCTACAAAAGAACCACTTTTTAAAAAATGCTTTTGGATTGCAATTTATTGGATTACTGTTACTTACCAACCAGTTATCATACTGCTTCTGAGTCTTGTTTTCAGAACTTGGAGAGTATCTTCAGCTTGTGATTTGTAACATAAATGAAAAGTTGTTTTGTTTTTAAACATTCACCCTGCTTTTTCTCCCACCTACTCCAATTAAAATAAAAACTAAACTATTTTGTGCCTGGAATTGAAATGTAGTAAAATTAGTCATACCAAATAAATCATAGGCCATATACTGGGGTGGCCAAAAAGTTCTTTTGGGTTTTTCTGTAACATCTTATCGAAAAATCCAAAAGAGCTTTTTCTGTTTTAGTTATCTGGGAAGTGGTCATTCCATGAGATAGTTTAAATTTATGTCAGTGAAATCTTTACAGTTTAACAAGATAAATGAAACATCTTTGTAGTCTGAAAAATTGCTGACAAATGGCTTTACAAATTTTCTTAACTTTAGGGTCTGTTGTGGTCTGTAAATGGGTTGGAAAATGATTTCTAGATATTTTAGGCAGAATGAGAGGAGAATAGTTCATTAGAGTGGGAGACGCTGTTAGAACAGTGGGCTGGCTCAAGGGAGAGCTGACCCCTTTCGGAGGCTAGTGGCCAATTTTTATAGCCTCAAGACACAGAAAATTCCAGCTGGAAGAGGGGCATTAGGTGATTGTTTAGGATGCTATGGCTGGCTACTAGGGTCAGTATTATGGGTTCAGGGAACTGGCCAGTTAAGATTAGGAGGTTCGTGGCAGCAGTTGCTATGGGGCTTCCTTAATTCCAGAAATTTTCGTCCTATGACCTTGGTATAGGGCTCCACGGGGTTCACCTTATGTTATACCACACAATATTTTCTAAGCCGTATATATGGTTTGGCTTAAAATCCAAGTTCTAAACTTCCACTTACCAAAAACTCAGCCTCTCTGTACATCTTTGTCAAATCACATCCCGGAGACAGAGTTATAAGTGACGTAAAAAAGGACAGACTTATTGCTTTGACAGGCAAAGGGAGACACACCTGGCTTTGCCCTTGGACACTATGTGTCTCAACCCCAGAGGACTTGATGAGATATGTAACAGCTGTTCAAAAGTGGGGTCTCTGAGTAGCATGGAAACTTATTACCATATGTAAACTAGATAGCCAATGGGAATTTTCTGTGTGGCTCAGGGAACACAAACAGGGGCTCTGTATCAACCTAGAGGGGTGGGATGGGGTGGGAGATGGAAGGAAGGTTTAGGAGGGAGGTGGCACATGAAAACCTGTGGCTGACTCCCACTGATGTTTGACAGAGACCAACAAAATTCTGTAAAGCAATTATCCTTCAATTAAAAGATAAATAACATTTTTTAAAGTGGATCTCTGACAAGATTCAGGTGTGAGCAGGGCTTCCACTCCCTTAATCTCCTCTCAAGTGGTGTGTGCATGCTAAGTCACTTCAGCCGTGTCTGGCTCTGTGCAACCCCGTGTAGCCCGCCAGGCTCCTCTGTCCATGGGATTCTCCAGGCTAGAATACTGGAGTGGGTTGCCATTTCCTTCTCCAGGGGATCATCCTGACCCAGGGGTCGAAACTTCATCCTGTATCATCCTATATCTCTCCTGCACTGGCGGGCAGGTTCTTTACCACTAGGGCGGCCTGGGGAGCCCTCTCAGGTGGTGGGTCTCCCAGTCGTGATGAGCTTCTCCGGTCCCTTTAATCTCGCCTCCGGTGGTCTCTTGGCTGCTCCTCCCGTGATGAGCAGTTCCTCCCTTGAACCCGCCCTTTGGAACTCAGGGAAGGCCATGGAGGGAGGCTGGAGTCTTGCCCACAAGAAATGGAGACGGAAAAGCTCCAGCACCAGGGAGCCCCACAGGGCCCTGCTCGGTTTCACTACTCGCCCCTTAATTTACAGTTTCTATTTTGGTTTAATCTGTTTGATTCCAGCATTTTACAGCAGTGTAAATTTTAATATTCTTATATTTGTTTACTTGCTAAACAACATTTCTGTGAAAGGGCAGGTAGTCTGCCAAGACAACAAAATGTGCAACAAAATTAGAAGTATAAATGTGGTGTGAATGGATGTACCGGAGGCAAATTACAGACCAGATGCTTTGCCTTTTCAAAAGGGGGCCTGTTCTCTTCAGCTGATTGCTGCACAGGATCATTGGTGTCAGCATTTTTGCTGGTTTTTAAAGAGGAAGCTGAGGACTTCCCTGATGGCACAACGGTTAACAATCCACCTACCAGTGGGGAAGACATAGGTTGGATCCCTGGTCTGAGAAAATTCCACATGCCACAGGGCAACTGAGCCCATGCATGCACCACAACCCCTGAAGCCTGGGCACTCTGGAGCCTGGGCACCCTGGAGCCTGGGCACCCTGGAGCCTGTGCTCCCCGGAGCCTGTGCTCCCTGGAGCCTGGGCACCCTGGAGCCTGGGCACCCTGGAGCCTGTGCTCCCTGGAGCCCGGGCACCCTGGAGCC
>SJYC01143879.1:0-13323 GCA_006408675.1 Madoqua kirkii
ACACCTATGTTATTTATTTATATATCATTATGGACTAAAGTTAGAGTCATTGTAAACTTTTTTCCTTGTGAAATTTTGTGCTGGTATTGTTTTCTGGGGGATTTATTAAACTATAGCTCATTAAAATCTAACTTGAAAAGCAACATTATGATCATTTACTACCTGGGATCCACTAGCATACTAAGAATAAAATAGACAGGGAATTGTAAAAACAATATTTGAATTTACAGGAAACTGTCATGTCTATGGAAGGTAGAAAGCAAAAACAATTGATCTTCCCTCTATCCACAGTCACTGAAGTGTGTTCTTTAATTCCTTCCATTAATAAATAATTCTATTTGTCTCCCTTGAGTCTTGGCTGGTCCTGTGTCTAGTTCGGTGAATAGAATGTGGTAGAAGGGATATTGAGCCTAAGACTCTGGAGCCTTGCATTTTCCCATTTTCTTCCTTGGAGTTCAATGTTCTTACATGAGAACAGATAAAGCACCATCTGGAAGAAAGCTCGATTATTTAAGGTAATAGTAGTTAAACTGTTAGAGTTGTAAATGAGGCCTAATTAGACTGCAAGACCCAGTCATTAATAATGACAATCCTATGAACAAACTCAGCCAAGATCAACTGATGTCTGCTCAAACTGGCAGAAACACCCAGTTGATCCAGAAACTCAGGTTTTAAACCACTGATTTGGGGATGATTTGCTATTGCATGATAACTAACTATAGAAAGTGACAGGTGCACATGAGGGTTCCACAGAGAGGGCTTGGGAGGGATACAGGGAAGGAAATCTTTGTAAGAGGTGATGCCTTGAACACAGGTCAAGAAAAAAAAGTAGAAAACATTCCAGTATGGACTATTGAGGTTTATGGTGAAAAATGAGAAAGATAGTAAGGTATAAAATAAACAAATGTAGAACATCTTTCTTAGAAATATTAGTGAAGGTGATACCTTCTGTTTTTTCAATGTTACAGATGATCTTTGAGGAGACAATATGCCTTCTTATTGAATTCCTTGTCTATAACCCACTTCTCCCCTGTTTTTGCTAGTTTAACTTTCTCAATGTCTAGAAGAAATTTGCTGAGATTTGCTGGCTTCTGGTGGCTTAATTTAGCTATACTTAGACATTTCATTGTATTATATATTTCAGCACTATGTGCTGTATGAGCATATTGTTGCTGGTAACTCATTAGGTCACATCCGACTCTTTTCAGCCTTATGGACTGCAATGTGGAAGGCTTCCCAGTCCTTCACAGGGAGGCCTGGCATGTTGCAGTCCATGGGTTGAAACAGTCAGATACAACTGGGTGACTGAACAACAACCACCACCACCACAACAAAGGAAACTAGGTGCAAAGTCTAGCTTCTGCCATATAAGAGGGCAGAAAAGTGGACAGTTACAGACTGTTAGGAGGCATTAAAGCAAAAAAAAAAATTAAGAATGTTCAGGCCTGCTCACTGTTCTCTTTATATTCTTTGTTCTCAGGAAACGAAGAAAGAAAAACTCATTCTGCTTTTTTCCTTTTCACTGCAATACTTTCAATGAATATTCAGGGTTGACTTCCTTTAGAATTGACTGGCTTGATCTTCTTGCAGTCCAAGGGACTCTCAAGAGTTTTCTCCATCACCACAGTTCGAAAGCATCAATTCTTCAGCACATAACCTTTTTTTATTGTCTGTTTATCACATCTGTACACGACTACTGGAAAAACCATAGCTTTGACTATATAGATCTTTGTAGGCAAAGTAATGTCTCTGCTTTTTAATATGCTGTCTAGGTTTGTCATTGCTTTTCTTCCAGGGAGCTTATGTCTTTTAATTCCATGGCTGCAGTCACTGCTTGCAGTTATTTTTGGAGCACAAGGAAATAAAATTTGTCACTGTTTCCTTTATTTCCCCATTTACTTGCCATGAAGTGGTGGGACTGGTTGCCATGAACTTAGTGTTTTGAATGTTGAATTTTAAACCAGCTTTTTTACTCTTCTCTTTCATCCTCATCAAGAGGCTCTTTATATCTTTAGTTCCTCTTTGCTTTCTGCCATAAGGGTGGTGTCATCTGCATATCTAAAGTTATTGATATTTCTCTTGGTAGTCTTGATTCCATCCTGTGAGTCATCCAGCCTGGCATTTTGCATGATGTACACTGCATAGAAGTTAAATAAGCAGGGTGACAATATATAGCTAGATATACTGTTTTCCCAATTTGAACCACATGGATGGTTTTATTATTTCAGCAGATTTTCAGATCACTGCCACTTGGGTGACTAGTTAATGTAGAGGCTGTGCTCTTCACTTTAGAGATAATCCACTAAATCTAAACCTGTACATTTGGGCTTTAAAGTTCCTTTTCCAAAGTCGATGTGGATCTCCAGGGATCTAAACTCATGTTTTTTCCTTTCCAGGGTTAAAATTCACTCATTTTTTTGCTCAAAATAATTAATCATTATCTTAAATATTTAATTCCTGCTTGAGGAGGGTAACTGTAATGATCTAAACACTTTTTGGATATTTGCATTGAAAAAAACCAATGGATACCATTACTCCATTATTTCCCTATGAGTTCAAGAATTCAATATTTCCACATAAGATTTAATAGTTCTTTTATTTATGCCATAAGGGTGGTGTCATCTGCATATCTAAAGTTATTGATATTTCTCTTGGTAGTCTTGATTCCATCCTGTGAGTCATCCAGCCTGGCATTTTGCATGATGTACACTGCATAGAAGTTAAATAAGCAGGGTGACAATATATAGCCAGATATACTCTTTTCCCAATTTGAACCACATGGATGGTTTTATTATTTCAGCAGATTTTCAGATCACTGCCACTTGGGTGACTAGTTAATGTAGAGGCTGTGCTCTTCACTTCAGAGCCAGGTTAGAGTTTAGGTAAGAACTTTTATGGGTTTCCTAAGTGGTGCTAGTGGTAAATAACCCACTTGCTAATGCAGTAGACAAAGAGACATGGATTCGATTCCTGGGTCAGGAGGTCCCCTGGAGGTGGGCATGGCAACCCACTCCAGTACTTTTGCCTGGAGAATCCTATGGACAAAGGAGTCTAGTGGAATACAGTTCATAGGTCACAAAGCAGCAGACATGACTGAAGTGACTTAGCACACACATACAAGGACTTTTTCATGGAAATCTAATTTCATATTCTCTTGATAGGAGATATAATGTACGAGAAAATTTATTTTCAATAATAATTGACATGACTCAATTTTTTTATTTTAATAAGCACTGAAATTATGATTTGGGGGCTGAAATTCCATAATAACAGTGAGATAAGCCTGTTAGTATGAACAGACAATAGACTAGGGTGCAATAGTTACAAATGAAAATTGTGGCCTTCAGGGCCACTATTCTTTTTAAATTTATATTTTACACTTAAATTCAACATATCTTTACTTTCTTGAGATCAGTGAAATTCTTTTGATTAAGTCAGTAAAAGCTTCTTTCACTTGTTTGTTCCTCAGGCTATAAATAAATGGGTTTAACATGGGGGCAACTGAAGTCGTGAGCACTAACACACACTTATTAATTGCCATTTCATCTTTTGCTGAGGGTTTGACATAGATGAAAATACAGCTGCCATAGGTGATAGAAACCACAATCAAGTGAGAAGAACAGGTAGAAAAGGCCTTCAATTTTTGCTGGGAGGAAGGGAACTTTAGGATGGCATTGATGATATATATGTAGGACATAACAACACACAGAAATGTCACGATGTTAATCAACACAGCAAGGGTAACAACCATCTGTTCTGTGAACCATGTGTCTGAACAAGAGATCTTCAGCATAGCAGAAGCATCACAGAGAAAATGATCAATGACATTAGAATCACAGAATTCCAGGTTTAAGCCCAGGCAAGTGGTGGAAATATGACCAGCCAACCTGCTATCCAACAACAGATAACAAGCCAAAGACAGACTCTACTGTTCATGATGGTTGCATAATGTAAAGGTTTACAGATGGCCACATAGCGGTCATAAGACATGATAGCCAGGAGAAAAAATTCTGTTCCTCCAAAAAGGAAGATAAAAAATAGTTGACTAACACAAGCATTGTAGGAAATAGTCTTGTCCCCAGTTGATAAGCTGTATAAGAATCGGGGAATGCATACCGTGGTGAATAAAGTTTCTAAAAAGGAGAAGTGTTTGAGGAAAAAGTACACGGCAGTTTTAAGGTGAGAATCTATTAAAGTGAGTATAATGATGGTCAGGTTCCCAGTGACGCTCAGTAAATAGGAGACAACCAGAAATGTAAAAATCAGAACCTGCCTTTGAGGGTCATCTGTCAGTCCCAGGAGTATGAATATAGATAATGATGTATGGTTTCTCATCATTGACTTGTACTTCTCAAACTCCTCACAAAGTCAGGTGACTCTGAACTGAAAAACTTGTATGAAATTATGATGTTATGGCCACTGGGTTAAAAAAATCCGATCAATGCAGTGAATAGTCATTTTCTTCTTTAACTTGATAATGACCAGAAAAAACTGTGATGTTCTCAGCTCTTCTGATGTACATATAGAAATCCTCAAGATCATATTTGTCTGAAATAAGTTTACTACAGTCCATACTTTTATACTCCATTCATGCACTCAGACCTCTATTTTTCAGTTCATCTAATTATGTCCTATATTCTCTGAAATGTATTAGTCTATAGAATTAGAAAGCATTGTCTATGTAATGGAGAAGGCAATGACACCCCACTCCATTACTCTTGCTTGGAAAATCCCATGGATGGAGGAGCCTGATAGGCTGCAGTCCATGCTAAGGAAGAGACAAGACTGAGCGATTTCCCTTTCACTTTTCACTTTCAGGCATTGAAGAAGAAAATGGCAACCCACTCCAGTGTTCTTGCCTGAAGAATCCCAGGGATGAGGGAGCCTGGTGGGCTGCCATCTATGGGATCGTACAGAGTCGACACAACTGAAGTGACTTAGCAGCAGTAGCAGCAGCAGTCTATGTAAAACGATTTTGTGAGTATTATAATGTTCTTTTGCCCTAATAATTCTTCATTATTCCCAAGTTTGAATGAACTCACAAGCTGTTTGAGGTGTGGCTTCCTGTTAAATGCAAGTAAATGACTGAGTTTGATATTTATACAGAGTATATCGGCCACACATGCAGTATTTCAATGTTTGCTAATACTGCAATGATTAAAACAATATATCATTTATTTTGCTTTGGTGTGAGAATCGTCATCCAAATAACATCATTACTTACCAGTTTTCCTCTTTATCTTAAAGCTTCTAAGCAGTACCTGGCTTTTCTCCCATTTTCACTCTGATAGAACAGGGTTCAATTAGAACTACATAATCAACCATGTGCAGTATTGGGCAAAGAAATTAGTATAAGCAGAAAATAAAGAAGACCTGAAGAGTTTAACCTCAATTGTTTGCGTTTCCAAGGTCACAGAAGTCAAGGGGATACAGTATGTGACGCAGGTTGGAGGAGACCAAGGACACATGACCATTTCTTAACAAATAGTAACTTGAATTGCATCCTGCAACATAAAAATGTCATTAGTGCAAAAACTAGGAAAATCCAAATAAAATCTGTAGTTAATTTTAATTTATTTTATTATCATTATTTCTTCTCCAGCTATTCTTTTGCTCCTCTGTGACCGTCCGAGGGCTCCCCTCGTAGCTCAGCTGGTAAAGAATCTGCCTGCAATGCAGGAAACTCAGGGTAGTTTCCGGGTCGGGAAGATCCTTTGGAGAAGGAAACGGCAACCCACTCCAGTATTGATGCCTGGAGAATCGTATGGACAGAGGAGCCTGGCAGGCTACAGTCCATGAGGTTGCAAGAGTCGGACACAACTTAGCGACTAAAGCAAGCGAGAGAGACGACCCTCCAAGCCAGAGCCACAGGTGCACTCCTCGCAGCATCACTGGGGATTGGCGAGGAGGCTGACTGCACCCGCATGCTCAGTCTGATGTGCCAGGATAGCTAGTCAGGAGCCCGTGTGCGACTCGGTCGGCAGGGGGAGCCAAGAGAGCGCGAGGGACCTGCCGTGGCGGTGGTGACACCATGTATCCCTGTCCCCTGACCTGGCCACGACCTGGATCCGTCCCGTCCTTAAATCTCTATTTTAATTATTATTATTATTTGTATACAGTGTTAATTCCTTAGTGTTAATAATTCCATTGTGATTATTAGGAATTTACATTTTGGGAGAGCTGGTTGAAGGTTCTTTGGGTACAGTTCACTATTTTTTCTACACTTGTATGAGTACAAAATTATATTATTATTAAAAGTTTGCCAAATTTTTAAAATAGAAAACCAAAACGGTAAACAGCAGTTGCTGAGCATTCTACATCTGGCAGTATGCTGGTCATATGGTCACATGAATTATTTGTATGGTGTACATGTCTTCTCTTCCAGTCCCTTCTGCTTCTTCAGCTGTATTATTGTGATGATATCCATTTAATCATATCTATGAGTATATAGGATATCATTTGAATTTAAAGTTGGCAGTTACATTTAGGATTTAATGTTAATCAGCAATACCTCAATTGTGTGGATTCTGTGTACACCTAAAAGCCAAAATTATGGCTTCAGCTAATAGTTCATGCAGCTTTTGACCCACTGATAATACACTCATGTGATGAAGATGTCTATATTTAGAATGGAATGTTACCTGTAGAACAGCTCTTCAGAGTGCTTCCCCCAGAGTGGGGCATTCACTTTCCACAAGCAGAAACAATATCTCTGCCAGTTTCAGAGGAGTCTGTTTCCTGATTAAACTCTGTTAATTACCAGCTTCCCACTCCTGTTTTTCCCCTCACTAGTCTGATACTGATACTTATAGGTTTATCAAGTTTCAGCTTAGTGTCAGTTGCTGTGAACACTTTCTTGAAACTTCATCTTGTAAGTTCTTGGCTTCTATTTTTTGTCGCTCCAGCCCACTATGTTTATCTCTTTCTTACCAGTAAATATGTGATGTAATGTTTGAGACTTGAGATACCATAGCAGCTAGCCCTATTCAGACTTTATCAAGAGCTCAATGAATATGTTTATTATAAAATTCATGAATTATATACGCACTCTTCTGACTCAGAAAAAGTTTTCTTATGGGGTGAAATTTTCATTCCTATTTAAGGTACATTCTTTAATGAAAGTATGTAATTGTGCATGGGGGTCAATTAGATTCCCTTGTGTTTTAAACTTTTTGAGGTATAAATGATATAAAAAATGCCCACTCTTAATATACATGCCATATATAATCTCTCTTGTCTATTTTCCTTCACTTTAAAAATGAGGGCTTTTAAATATTAAAATCATTCTTTGCTTCCTGGCAAAAAAAATTTGCTACCTGTCATATTTAGTCCTAGACCAAAAAAAAAAAAAGTCATAACAATTCTTTTGCTCTGAACAAATGTGTCATATAGTTGGTCTTCTCTCTCATTACTTACAGAGCAGCTAAGTCAAATACTCCTTATCCTTCAGTTATTGTCAGGATACTTTGTCACTTTCTTCCATTGCTGAATCAAAAGGCATTTGCCCTAAGAGGCTTCACTTAAATGGATATTTAGAGTTTCACTTGGTTACCATAAAATATTCCATTCCTAATCTTTATGAAAGGCAGGTATTAGCTCCCACTTGGTACCTAGTCCCACTGTTTAGCCTAAAGTGCATATAGAAAAACAGAATAAGGGAAGTACAGGGAATGTTTTGCCTAAAAGTTAGCCTCCCCACCTTAATACCAGGTTAAAGATCACATAGGGACAGCACAGAATTTCCAGTGGTGGGACAGGAATGAATTGTCTCTGTAGCCCAAGCACCTCCCCTCAGTCTTGTCAGAATGACTCCAGGTATCTGACTCTCCCAAGCACCTCAGGAAGCCTGTGTGTCCTGAGGAAAGAGATTAATCTTTTTGTCCAAAAATGCCACTTTTTTCTTCATTCATTCATTCATGTCATATTAACAACACTCATGATATAGATAAAGATGTTAAAATTAAGTTTCATTAAAATGTGAAAGACTTTTAGAGGAAGGGGTCATTGAGTTATAAAGCATAAAAGAATAAGTTATTCAATAGAGATACAGGTCACCTATTTTATACACAATTTTTATTTCAAATGAGGATGAAGTTATGGCAGAGAACACATGGGAGTGTCCCTTTAATATCCATTTAGATGACCTTTATCATGTTGATACATGAAAGCAGCTAATCAGTGACTGTCCTGTACTTGCCTCTCATACTGTGAAGCCACACTTCATAAGTGGTTGTTGAAATCTTTCATATAATTTTAAAGTGACGAATCATATCAGTTATGTTGGTATACATACATTGCTCAGAAGAAAGCATCATTCTAGAGTTCAGAAAATGGACAGAAAAAAAAAATACTTATCTGATAGTTGTAACCTCAGATGTTTGCTGAACCTCAAAGTTGCAAAGAGTTAAAAAAGTCTTCCAGAAAGGTCTTAGAATGGAGAGAGAAAGATCACAGCTCCGCAGTTGGAGAGTTTCACTAAGTCATCCTCTACCCACACATGATGAAGATTTTCTCAAGAGAAAGCCTGTCTCCCGTGAGCCCAGGGAGTCTTTAACCTGGAACTACAGAACTAACAGTTGTTTAAATGTTAGGAAAGAATTTTTCTGTTGTTGGGAAAATAGATATTCTATTGTTTCTGGCAGAAGGACATATTTCTAAACTGAGAGAATTTCCCTTAAAAAATATTGAGCAAATTTTCAATTATGTGAAACAAACAAACAAACATGTCCCTGGTGGATTTATTTTATCATTATCAATGAATCTCTGGTGTAGCAGACTTTGGGGATAGAGCAGGAAAAACAGAACTGGGGAAAATATCCTCAGAGAGGCAGGTGTAAGTAACATTAGCACCAGAAGCAGTGCAGGTATGCAATAATGAGTATCAGATTACAAGACAAAGGTAACCATCTGTTATTTTATTTTAACAGTATGTTAGGCATTTGAAATATGATATAGAAAAATTTTCCAATTTATTAATCCTATAAATCTGCAATTAATATTTAGTGTCAGTATAAATATTCAGATAATAATAGAAAAATATTTCATCAAAAGAAAAAGCAAACTGATAACTTACATTGATCATTTTCAGAAATACCTCCCAGATATTTATATCTCTTTTATTTTTGTATCACATAAGGCTTTTTGAAAATTGAAGTAGAGTTGAGTTACAATGTTGTGTTTATTTCTGATTTATAGCAAAGTATTTCAATTATACATACACATATATTATTTTTTATATTCTTTCCACTGTGGTTTTTCACAGGAGATTGAATATAGTTTCTTCTGTAATACAGTGGGATAGTATTATTTATACATTCTATTTATACTTGTTTGCTCCTGCTAACCCCAAATATACACTCCATTCCTCTCAATGTCCCTCATAGCAACCTCAAGTCTGTTCTCTATGTCTGTGAGTCTGTTTCTGATGGGTAGGTTCAGATCAGTTCAGTCACTCAGTCGTGTTCGACTCTCTGCGACCCGTTGAATCACTGCATGCCAGGCCTCCATGTCCATCATCAACTCCTGGAGTTCACTCAGACTCACATCCATTGTCAGTGATGCCATCCAGCCATCTCATCCTCTGTTGTCCCCTTCTCCTCCTACCCCCAATCCCTCCCAGCATCAGAGTCTTTTTCAATGAGTCTACTCTTCCCATGAGGTGGCCAAAGTACTGGAGTTTCAGCTTTAGCATCATTCCCTCCAAAGAACGCCCAGGACTAATCTCCTTTAGAATGGACTGGGTGGATTTTCTTGTAGTCCAAGGGACTCTCAAGAGTCTTCTCCAACACCACGATTCAAAAGCATCAATTTTTTGGCACTCAGCTTTCTTCACAGTCCAACTCTCACATCCATACATGACAACAGGAAAAACCATAGCCTTGACTAGATGGACTTTTTTTGGCAAAGTAATGTCTCTGCTTTTCAATATGCTATCTAGGTTGTTCATAACTTTTCTTCCAAGGAGTAAGCATCTTCTAATTTCATGGCTGCAGTCACCATCTGCAGTGATTTTGGAGCCCCCCAAAATCAAGTCTGACACCGTTTCCACTGTTTCCCCATCTATTTCCCATGAAGTGATGGGACCAGATGCCATGATCTTCGTTTTCTGAATGTTGAGCTTTAAGCCAACATTTTCACTCTCCTCTTTCACTTTCATCAAGAGGCTTTTCAGCTCCTCTTCACTTTCTGCCATAAGGGTGGTGTCATCTGCATATCTGAGATTATTGATATTTCTCCCGACAGTCTTGGTTCCAGCTTGTACTTCTTCCCGCCTAGCGTTCCTCATGATGTACTCTGCATAAAAGTTAAATAAGCAGAGTGACAATATACAGCCTTGACGTGCTCCTTTTCCTATTTGGAACCAGCCTGTTGTTCCATGTCCAGTTCTAACTGTTGCTTCCTGACCTGCATATAGGTTTCTCAAGAGACAGGTCAGGTGGTCTGGTATTCCCATCTCTTTCAGAATTTTCCACAGTTTATTGTGATCTACAATCAAAGGCTTTGGCATAGTCAATAAAGCAGAAATAGATGTTTTTCTGAAACTGTCTTGCTTTTTCCATGATCCAGCGGATGTTGGCAATTTGATCTCTGGTTCCTCTGCCTTTTCTAAAACCAGCTTGAACATTTGGAATTTCATGGTTTACATATTGCTGAAGTCTGGCTTGACTGTGTGGATCACAGCATCTGGTTACATCACTTCAGCTGAAAAATTGATGCTTTTGAAATTTTGAAAGTCCCTTGGACTGCAAGGAGATCCAACCAGTTCATTCTGAAGGAGATCTGCCCTGGGATTTCTTTGGAAGGAATGATGCTGAAGCTGAAACTGCAATTCTTTGGCCACCTCATGTGAAAAGTTGACTCATTGGAAAAGACTTTGATGCTGGGAGGGATTGGGGGCAAGAGGCAAAGAGGATGACAGAGGATGAGATGGCTAGATGGCTGGATGGCATCGCTGACTCGATGGATGCGAGTCTGAGTGAACTCTGGGAGTTGGTGATGGACAGAGAGGTCTGGTGTGCTGCAATTCATGGGGTCACAAAGAGTCAGACATGACTGAGCAACTGAACCGACTGACTTACTAGCGTGTAAGATGAGTGCAATTGTGCAGTAGTTTGAGCATTCTTTGACATTGCCTTTCTTTGGGATTGGAATGAAAACTGACTTTTTCCAGTCCTGTGGCCGCTGCTGAGTTTTCTAAATTTGCTGACATACTGAGTGCAGCACTTTCACAGCATTATCTTTCAGGATTTGAAATAGCTCAACTGGAATTCCATCACCTCCACCAGCTTTGTTCGCAGTGATGCTTTCTAAGGCCCACTTGACTTCACATTCCAGGATGTCTGGATCTAGGTGAATGATCATACCATCGCAGTTATCTTGGTCTTGAAGATTTTTTTTGTATACTTCTTCTGTGTATTTTTGCCACCTCTTCTTAATGTCTTCTCCTTCTGTTAGGTCCATACCATTTCTGTCATTTATCGAGCCTATCTTTGTATGAAATGTTCCTGTGGTATCTCTAATTTTCTTGAAGATATCTCTAGTCTTTCCCATTCTGTTGTTCCCTCTATTTCTTTGCATTGATTGCTGAGGAAGATTTTCTTATCTCTTCTTGCTATTCTTTGGAACTCTGAAATCAGATGCTTGTATCTTTCCTTTTCTCCTTTGCTTTTCGCTTCTCTTCTTTTCATAGCTATTTGTAAGGCCTCTTCAGACAGCCATTTTGCTTTTTTGCATTTCTTTTCCTTGAGTGGCCCACAGGGCATGGCTTAGTTTCATTGAGTTCGACAAGGCTGTGGTCTTAGTGTGATTAGATTGATTAGTTTTCTGTGATTATGGTTTCAGTGTGTCTGCGCTCTGATGCCCTCTTGCAACACCTACAGCCTTACTTGGGTTTCTCTTACCTTGCACATGGGTTATCTCTTCTTGGCTGCTCCAGCAAAGCACAGCCCATGTTCCTTTCCTTGGACAAGGGGTATTTCCTCACCACCACCCCTCCTGACCTTGAATGTGAAGTATTTCCTCTAGGACCTCCTGCGCCTGTACAGCCACTGCTCCTTGAATGTGGGGTAGCTCCTCCCAGCCGCCACCCCTGGCCTCGGGCGGGGGTAGCTCCTCTCGGCTGCACTTGTGTGCCATCGCAGCCACCCGCGCTTGCATTAACTCTATAGATAAGTATCTTTGTGTCATATTTTAGATTCCCCATGTAAGTGATATCATATGTATTGACTTTCCTTTTCTGTTTTACTTACTCTGATAATCTCTAGTTGCATCCATGTTGCTGCAAATGAAATTATTCATTTTTATAGCTAACATTCCATTCTCTCTCTCTCTCTATGTATATACCATATCTTCTTCATTCATTCATTTGTTGGTGGACTTGTAGGTTGTATCTCATGGGTCTTTTTATATCTATATTTACAATCTTATTTTATTTCATTAAAATTAATAAGTATTTTGCATTTATGCTTACATATACTTTATATTCATAATTATATTTTTAATTTTTAGTTTGCTTTATTTTGTTGTTTTGTCACTAATTTGTGTCCGATTTTTTGTGACCACATAAACTGCAGCACACTAGGTTTCCATGTCCTTTGCTAACTTGCAGAGTTTGCTCAAACTCATGTCCACTGAGTCAATGATGCCATCCAACCATCTTGTCCTCTGTTGCCTCCTTCACTTATGGCCCTAAATCTTTCTCAGTATCAAGGTCTTTTCCTGTAAGTTGACTCTTCACTTCAGGTGGCCAAAGCATTGCAGTTTCAGCTTCAGCATCAGTCCTTTAAATGACTATTCAAGGTTGATTTCCTTTAGGATTGACTAGTTTGATCTCCTTTCTGTCAAGGGGCTCTCTAGAGTCTTCTCTAGCACCACACTTTGAAAGCATCAATTCTTTGGTGTTCAGCTTTCATTATGGTCCAACTCTTACATCTATACATGACTACTGGAAAAACAGTAGCTCTGCCTGTATAGATCTTTGTTTGCAAATAATGTCTCCACTTTTTAATATGCTGTCTAGGTTGATCATAGCATGTCTGAGAGCAGAGGAGGCAGCCAAGAGGAGCAACCCCATGTCCAAGGAGCAGTGGCTATGCAGGCGCTGAAGGGCCTAGAGAAGCTAATCCACGTTCAAGGTCAGAAGGGGCAGCTATGAGGAGATACCCCTCGTCCAAGGTAAGGAGCAACAGCTGTGCCTTGCTGGAGCAGCCATAAAGAGATACCTCACATCCAAGGTAAGAGAAACCCAAGTAAGATGGTAGGTGTTGTGAGAGAGCATCAGAGGACAGACACATTGAAACCATAATCACAGAAAACTAGCCAATC
>SJYC01143880.1:0-13145 GCA_006408675.1 Madoqua kirkii
ACAAGTCAAATTTTGAAATTGTGTCATTGAATGGATTACTTTGTTTTCAGTTCCTTAGACAGTGAAAACCCTAATGCTTTCTTTCTTTTTTTAAATTTTATTTTTACTTTATTCTACTGTACAATACTGTATTGGTTGCTTTCTAACAAGATCCTACAGTTTAATAATCTCTATATTGAGGGCTTTTTAATAATCTCTATATTGAGGGCTTTTTTTCTCTTTTCTCATCAAAGGGTTATCAGTAAAAGCAGTTTTATTTTTTTTTTTTTGGTATTAAAACTCTAAACAGAATACTATTTCTTTCTAAACACATTTGACAATGACACATTTCCACTCTCTGTAAGTATTTTGTAGTAATATGTTTGTTTTGTTTCAAAAATTTTTTCAGAGAAGTAAGAAAATGTTGGGCTTCCCAGGTGGCACAAGTACAAAAGAACTTGCCTGCCAACGCAGGAGGCATAAGAGGTGCAGGCTCAATCCTTGAGTCAGGAAGATCCCTTGGAGGAGGGCATGGCAACCTCCTCCAGTATTCTTGCCTGGAGAATCCCATGGATAGAGGAGCCTGGCAAGCTACAGTTCATAGAGTCGCAAACAGTCAGACACAACTGAAGTAATTTAGCACACAGATGGATACAAGGAGATGTTAGGAGTTTATTTATAGACCTGAAGAACCATATCCTGGATTTTTATTTAATTTATTTATCATTAAAAAAAATGTTTTGGGTCAAACTTGTTTCAGCTTGAAATACACTCAATCACATTTTTAGAAATGATATTTAGCAATGTCAGCTTTAACCAAACTTGGTCATTTCTTGGTAATAGTTCTCCATTTTCACTTACGTTTCATCTATAACACATGGCTGTCTCCTTTGTCACTTTAACAATTTATACATCAACTCATTTGATTTTTAAACCAACTAAACTACTCCAGACAAGATCTGTCACTTGTTTCACTATTTGAACACAATTCAGTCTTCATTTAACTCAGACTCTGTTACATGTGAGGTAATAAATTGGTAACTTATGAAAGTCATGATAGTTTGACTTTCACTATCTCTCACTTCCCTCAATTTCTTGCTACTTCTCTGTCT
Organism: Madoqua kirkii; assembly: GCA_006408675.1. Classification (NCBI taxonomy): domain Eukaryota; kingdom Metazoa; phylum Chordata; class Mammalia; order Artiodactyla; family Bovidae; genus Madoqua; species Madoqua kirkii. The sequence continues at coordinate 1,092 of SJYC01143880.1, forward strand.
GTTCTCTTTTATTTTCCTTTAGGCTGCCTTTTCTAAACACTCTGCTTATTGATTGACTTGTGATCTCTTTTATAGGCAATTTTTTCTTTCACTTACTGTTCTCTCTAGCAGAGTCTCATAAATAAGGTGACTTCACTGTGGCTGATAATTCCAAAATTTATATCAGCATGGAAAATGGTTCTGACTATTTCTTGGATATCTAGATCAGACTTAGAGTGTTTGAATTTAGCCTTTTCCTTAGACAATCTCCTTAACTTCTGTATCTTGTGCTTTTTCAAGTGCAATTAAGATATACATACATACACCTTAGGGCTGTACTGATAAATGTAGATAATAATACAATATCTACAGCTGCATGTGGAACATGTGAATACTCATTACTATTTCCTGTATTAAACTTTCTTATTTAATTTCTGTATTATTTCTTTTGGAATGTCCTCTATGTGTGTTTCCATTTCAAGATTTTAAATATGGCATGCATTGTTGTGTTTCTTTCTCTGTCAGTCTTAAGTCACATAAGGACTTTCTTAATTCTTCCTTTTTCTTTGCTTCCGTTTTTAGTTTATCATGAGGTCTTGCAATTTATGTTATCTTAATCTGATCCTCTTACTTTCTTACCACACTAATTCTACCCTGGGTATCTTCATCCTATATCTGAAATATTTTGAAAGTATATTATCATAAACTTAACATGTATGATTACTTTTCCAATTCAATATTTTAAAACCAACACAAGCAGAATCATTTTTCCAAAGCCCACTATGATTAATCTTCCCTATATGCTTTGGAAAAAAATGTTTTGAAATGTTATTAATTGAGAGTTATCGGATACTAGGTATATCCTTAAAACATTCATCTAATCTCGGTTGCAGATAAGTGAATTCATTTAGGCTTTAAGTAAGGTTTGTAAAGAAGAGGGGTAAGGAACATACTCATGAATTTTGAATTTCAAATACATTTTTATTTTATTTTTTTAAATTTTATTTTTACTTTATTCTACTTTACAATACTGTATTGGTTTTGCCATACATTGACATGAATCATCCACAGGTGCACAGGTAATAAATATTTGAATATACAAATAAATATTTTTGCCTTATATATCAAATATAAAATACTTTAAATGATGATTTAACAGACCTTTAGAATGACTTTCAAGATTTTAAAAGTTTTTGTATGAGTCTAATGGAAAAATTAAACTGATCTTTTGAGACTGCCTTTAATATTAAGCAAGTATGAGTGACTCTGTTGCTTTCCTGTGGACTGATGTGTAGTGAGAAGTATACTTCCTGTCATTTTTACATGGTCTGTGGAGTAAGGTGCAGTGTTCTTATCTCCCCTTACCTTTTTAGCCTCAGGTTCCCCTGTGGTATCTAGTTCATGGAGATGTTGTGTGTATTGTTTGAGATAATCCATGCAGAATGTCCAGCAGATGGTGAGTTAAAGCCACTACCCCTCCTTCTTTCTCTACTTCATTTTCTTTCTCACCTTCATTTTCTTTCTCTTCTTCCTCCTTTTCTTTTAGCTATATAACTTATGCTAACTAATACTTACAGTAATGTATGATGAACATAAGCTATTGATTTTCTTTCCTATGTTCAGTATAAAGCTGGTGGATTTGGGTGCCTCTGACAATCTCTACAGTATTCTCTGGAGAAAGACCAAGGGCAGAGTCCAGCCCTGAAATTTTGGGCATGAGGCAATAAGTATTCCACATTCTTTATCGATTATTTGGATAGCAGTTTTCTTTTATAAGTGAAGAGTTTATGTCATTTGTTTTCCCTCCATTCCAGGAGTAAAGGATTTTCCTTGAAAAATTTACTTCATTTGTTATATGACTCATTTAACTTATTATTATTTTTTGCAACATATCCCTTAAGAAATCTAGAAGTGTGTTCTTCTAAGGTCTGGTGAATCAAAGCATGTTATTCCTATCAATAACAGTAGCAAATAACAGCATCAGAGTATGGTAGATAGATAGGAAATTACCTGTGGTTAATAGGCATCTCTATAGGACTTGGGGACTAATCTATGATCAAAGGGAAAAATTTCTAGCTGATAATCAGGTACTCTTTTAGATATGTCATAAAATTCTTGCCTGGAGAATCCCCATGGACAAAGGAGCCTCGCAGGCTACCATACATGGGGTTGCAAAGAGTTGGACATGACTGAGCAGCTAAGCACACCAAGGAACTGACACTCTGTACTAAACTGAGAAAATGCTGTCAGTGATTCACTATGGCATCCTAACTCAGATCATAATTCGGGATCCCCAAAGTCTCCTGCTTTTCTAGTCATCAATTCTTATCTTCTGTCATCCCAGATGTTAAGTGAATGTTCTGCTAAACCATTTTTATTCAGATGTATTTTCTATTTAGTATATTTGAAGAAATATTTGCATTTACCACTAGCTCACAATAATTTGATCACTAATGACAACATTGCTGGTATTAATTTGGCACTTCAAGTGTATTAGAGTTATATATTGGTATAAATCCATATTGACTCATAAGAGTGATATTGTATGATAAGTCTCTTCTGTTTGTCCCTTCTGTTCTTATGAGTAGCCTTAGGAAGCATCACTATGAACGAAGCTAGTGGAAATGATGGATTTCCAGTTGAGCTATTTCAAATCCTAAAAGATGATGCTGGGAAAGTGCTGCACTCAATATGTCAGCAAATTTGGAAAACTCATCAGTGGCCACAGGACTGGAAAAGGTCAGTTTTTATTCCAATTCCAAAGAAAGGCAATGCCAAAGAATGCTCAAACTACTGCACAATTGCACTAATCTCACACATTAGTAAAGCAATACTCAAAATTCTCCAAGACAGGATTTAGCAATACGTGAACTGTGAACTTCCAGATGCTCAAGCTGGATTTAGAAAAGGCAGAGGAACCAGAGATCAAATTGCTAACATCTGCTGGATCATTGAAAAAGCAAAGTTCCAGAAAAACATCTATTTCTGCTTTCTTGACTATGCCAAAGCCTTTGACTGTGTGGATCACAGTAAACTGTGGAAAATGCTCAAAGAAATGGGAATACCAGACCACGTGACCTGCCTCTTGAGAAACCTATATGCAGGTCAGGAAGAAACAATTAGAATTGGACACGGAACAATAGACTGGTTCCAAATAGGAAAAGGAGTACATTAAGGCTGGATATTGTCACCTTGCTTATTTAACTTATATGCAGAGTACATCATGAGAAAAGCTGGATGGGAAGAAGTACAAGCTGGAATCAAGAGTACCGGGAGAAATATCAATAACCTTAGATATGCAGATGACACCACCTTTATGGCCAAAAGTGAAGAGAAGCTGAAGAGCCTCTTGATGAAAGTGAAAGAGGAGAGTGAAAAAGTTGGCCTAAATCTCAACATTCAGAAAACAAAGATCATGGCATCTGGTCCCATCACTTCATGGGAGAGAGATGGGGAAACTGGGAACAGTGTTAGACTTTATTTTTCTGGGTTCCAAAATCACTGCAGATAGTAAATGCAGCCATGAAATTAAAAGACACTTACTCTTTGGAAGGAAAGTTTTGACTAACCTAGACAGTATATTAAAAAGCAGAGACATTACTTTGCCAACAAAAATCCATCTAGTCAAGGCTATGGTTTTTCCAGTGGTCATGTATGGATGTGAGAGTTGGACTGTGAAGAAAGCTGAGCACCGAAGAATTGATGCTTTTGAACTGTGGTGTTGGAGAAGACTCTTGAGAGTCCTTTGGACTGCAAGGAGATCCAACCAGTCCATCCTAAAGGAGATCGGTCCTGGGTGTTCTTTGGAAGGACCGATGTTGAAGCTGAAACTCCAATACTTTAGCCATATCATGCAAAGAGTTGACTTATTCAAAAAGACCCTGATGCTGGGAAATATGGAGGGCAGGAGGAGAAGGGGATGACAGAGGATGAGATGGCTGGATGGCATCACCGACTTGATGAACATGAGAATGGGTAACCTCCAGGGGTTAGTGATGGACAGGGAGACTTGGCGTGCTTCAATTCATGGGGTCACAAAGAGTCGGACATGACTGAGAGACTGAACTGAAATGAACTGAAGAACCTATGTTATGGCTTATTATGCTGTAGATACTAAGAATAAAAAGAGTGAAGAGATAACTGACCCATCTCTAATGGATGTATATATTTTGAATGAGACTAATCCTTTCAAATTTCCTTTTTTCTGTGACTAAGTATCGTTAGTTTATTATACAGAGTGAAGTAAGCCAGAAAGAAAAACACCAATACAGTATACTAACACATATATATGGAATTTAGAAAGATGGAAATGATAACCCTGTATGTGAGACAGCAAAAGAGACAGATATATAGAACAGTCTTTTGGAATCTGTGGGAGAGGGAGAGGGTGGGATGATTTGGGAGAATGACATTGAAACATGTATGATATCATATAAGAAATAAATTGCCAGTACAGGTTTGATGCAGGATACAGGATGCTTGGGGTTGGTGCACTGGGATGACCCAGAGGGATTGTATGAGGATTGAGGTGGGAGGGGGGTTCAGGATGAGAAATACGTGTACACCTGTGGCAGATTTGTGTTCATGTATGGCAAAACCAATACAATATTGTAAAGTAATTAGCCTCCTTTTTAAATTTAAATTAAAAAAGAAAAAAAATATTTGTATTTGATCATGGTTTAGTAGCTAAGTTGTGTCTGACTCTTATGACCCCATGGACTGTAGCCTACCAGGCTCCTCTGTCTATGGGATTCTCCAGGCAAAAATACTGGAGTGGGTAGCCATTCCCTTCTCTTCTTTTCTTCTTTTTGGATCTATTCAAATTAATGCATTGCCATCCTTGAGTTTTAAGTAAAAACCTCTGATAGTTTTCACAAACCAAGGAACTTGAATGGTGAATGAAGAAAGAAACTGAAGTTACCAAAGAAGAACATAGTAATACTTATTCTAATGGAAGATGATTATGACCTCAGTTGACTGGGGAATTTTCATCCTCCCCAAGATGAAATCAAAAGTATAAATGGTCTCAAATATATGCACAAATGCCCCTTTCATGAGGACATACATATTCACAGACAGTATTGTGCAGTGGATAGTGCTCTCTGAGTTGCCAACAGACCCTCATTAAGATTCTTTTCCACTTAGACCTAGAGAACAATGTCTTATATCTTAAATCTGAAATTAAAAATAATTTATTTTAATTGTCTGAGAATATAAAGTGATTCGGAGAAAATTTGATTGTGAGAATTTCTGATTTCTCTCAACAAGAGCAGATTTTTACATAGTAAATGTAATAAATGCTTTATTATCTAAGACTCTTATGGATGTACAGGAGCCCTATATTTGGATAAATAAAGAGTCCTTACTGACTAAATCTCAAACATGACTAATGAATATAATATGCAGTAAATTTTGACAAAATACCTGACAGAGGCAGCAATGGGAAGTCGGTCTTTGGAAACAATAGAATGCAATGATTTTATTAGACACATTCCAAGTGCTAAACTATAATTTTCTGATGCAAAGAGACTCTTGAACCCACAGATAACAAAATGTTAAGAAAACGCAACAAGGTTACTTTATGTCTATGTTTTCAATGGGAAAATACTTACATTTGTATGTTTATATATGCATATGAAAGAAATGCAAAAATGCAAAATGGCTGTCTGAGGAGGCCTTACAAATAGCTGTGAAAAGAAGAGACTGCTGCTGTTACTGCTAAGTCCCTTCAGTCCTGTTCAACTCTATGCTACCCCATAGACAGCAGCCCACCACGGTCCCCCATCCCTGGGATTCTCCAGGCAAGAACACTGGAGTGGGTTTCCATTTTCTTTCCAACGTATGAAAGTGAAAAGTGAAAGTGAAGTCGCTCAGTCGTGTCCAACTCTTTACAACTCCATGGACTGCAGCCTACCAGGATCCTCTGTCCACGGGACTGTCCAGACAAGAGTACTGGAGTGGGTTGCCATTGCCTAAAGCAAAGGATAAAAGAAAAGATATACCCATTTGAGTGCAGAATTCTAAAAAATAGCAAGAAGAGATAAGAAAGACTTCCTCAGTGTAAAGAAATAGAGGAAAACACTAAAACGGGAAAGACTAGAGATTTCTTCAAGAAAATTAGAGATACCAAGGGAACATTTCATGCAAAGATGGGCACAATAAAGGACAGAAATGGTATGGACCAAACAAAAGTAGAACATATTAAGAAGAGGTGGCAAGAATACACAGAACTATACGAAAAAGATCTTCATAACACAGATAACCACGATTTTGTGATCACTCATCTAGAGCCAAACATTCTGGAATGTGAAGTCAAGCAGGCCTTAGGAAGCATCAGTATGAACAAAGTTAGTGGAGGTGATGGAATTCCAGCTGAGCTATTTCAAATTCTAAAAGATCATGCTGTGAAAGTGCTGCACTCAATATGTCAGCAAATTTGGAAAACTCAGCAATGGTCACAGGACTGGAAATGGTCAGTTTTCATTCCAATCCCAAAGAAAGGCAATGCCAAAGAATGCTCAAACTACTGCACAATTGCACTCATCTCACACATTAGTAAAGCAATGCTCAAAATTCTCCAAGCCAGGATTTAGCAATATGTGAACCATGAACTTCCAGATGTTCAAGCTGTATTTAGAAAAGGCAGAGCAACCAGAGATCAAATTGTCAACATCCGTTGGATCATGGAAAAAGCAAGAGAGTTCCAGAAAAACATCTATTTCTGCTTTATTGACTACACCAAAGCCTTTGACTGTGTAGATCACAACAAACTGTAGAAAATTCTTCGAGATGGGAATACCAGACATCTGACCTGCCTTTTGAGAAATCTGTATGCAGGTCAGGAAGCAACAGTTATAGCTGGACATGAAACAACAGACTGGTTCCAAATAGGAAAAGGAGTACATCAAGGCTGTATATTGTCACTCTGCTTATTTAACTTCTATGCAGAGTACATCATGAGAAACACTGGGCTGGATGAAGCACATGCCAGAATCAAGATTGCCAAGAGAAGTATCAGCAACCTCAGGTATGCATATGACACCACCGTTATGCCAGAAAGTAAGAAGAACTAAAGAGCCTCTTGATGAAAGTGAAAGAGGAGAGTGAGAAAGTTGGCTTAAACGTCAACATTCAGAAAATGAAGGTCATGGCATTTGGTCCCATCACTTCAGGGCAAATAGATGGGGAAACAGTGGAAAGAGTAGCAGAATTTATTTTTTTTGCTCTAAAATTACTACAGATGGTGACCGCAGCCCTGAAATGAAAAGATGCTTAGCTCCTTGGAATCTAACTCATGACCAACCTAGACAGCACATTACTTTGCCAACAAAGGTTCTTCTAGTCAATACTATGGGTTTTCCAGTAGTCATGTATAAACATGAGAGGTGGACTATAAAGAAATCTGAGTGCTAAAGAATCGATGCTTTTGAACTGTGGTGTTGGAGAAGACTCTTGAGAGTGCCTTGGACTGCAAGGAGATCCAACCAGTCCATTCTAAAGGAAATCAGTTCTAAATATCCATTGGAAAGACTGATGTTGAAGCTGAATCTCCAATACTTTGGCCACCTGATGCAAACAGCTGACTCATTTGAAAAGACCCTGATTCTGGGGAAGTTTGAAGGCAGGAGGAGAAGGGGATGGCAGAAGATGAGATGGTTGGATACCATCACTGACTCAATGGACATGAGCTTAAGTAAGCTCCAGGAGTTGGTGATGGACAGGGAGGCCTGATGTGCTGCAGTCCGTGGGGTCACAAAAAGTCAGACACAACTGAGCAACTGAACTGAATTGAACTGAATGAAAATTGTATACATATGGCCCTTTTCTAATTCAATAACTAAATATTTATGTGGTAAAGTACATATTTTCATTATCACTTCTGCATTTACTTTTTAATGGATAAATCATTATTTAATAAAGCTTGTCCTATTTTTTAAAAGTGTTAGTTGCTCAGTCATTTCCGATGATTTGTGACCTTTGGATTGTAGTCTACCAGGCTTCTCAGCCCATGGAATACTCCAGGCAAAAACACTGGAGTGGGTAGCCATCTACCCACTGTCTCCAGAGGATCTTTCCTACTCAGGGACGGAGCCTGGGTCTTCTACATTGCAGGCAGATTCTTTACTGTCTGAGCCATCAGGGAGGCCCTCTCACATTTAACTATTAGACAATTTTATGTTAAATATTTTATATAAGCCTCTTTTATTTCCTTAGTTTATATTATTGGAAGAGGAATTTCTGAGGCAAGTTCCATTTATATGTTAGAATTTTGAAGTGTATTGACAAATTTGCCCCAATGTGTAATAACACCTATATAACACAAAAGTGTCTGGGTCTCTCTTTGGCACTGCTGGGATTATGGGATTTCTAGGAATTCCTTTCTTATTTTTTGCTTGATTTCTGAGTCAACTAAAAAGTAAATGAATATGAAAATACCAGTTGAATATCCCAGTAAGAAAATCTTGATTAATCTCTTTCCAGGTAGGCAGTGCTAAAAAACCAAAATTACCCCACTACCTTGGACAGATCCTTTTGTTAAATGACTTCTAGGAGTCTGAAATTTGTCTGCTGAAAAGATAGTTCAAAAGAAAGGATGGAATAGATTGGGGCTTTCCTGGTGACCCAGATAGAACAGAGTGTGCCTGCAGTACAGGAAACCTGAGTTCAATCCCTGGATTGGGAAGATCCTCTGGAGAAGAATATGGCCAACCCACTCCAGTATCCTTGCCTGGAAAATCCCATGGATGGTGGAGCCTGGCGGGATACAGTCCATGGGTTCACAAAGAGTTGGACATGACTAAGCGATTGAACAACAATAGATGGAGCAGTCAGGGTTCACAGTAAGCAAGTTTAAAGAGAACTAGAGAAAGCCATTGTGATTGAGAATAAATTGTGTAGATACAAATAGTATCAGAATTCAGGTTTTGTGATGATTCATCCTTCCTATTACTTGGATTAATTGACTCCTTTTTCTTTTATATCTTTGAGATGAGTGCAGTGTTTCTAATTGAGTTAAGAAAAGCTTGGTTTACTTGCTTGTTTCTCAATGTGTTAATAAAGGAATTTAACATTGGTGATATGGAACGAATAAGGAGAAAAATACTTTATTAATAACTACCTCATTCTTGGATGAAGATTTCATATAAATGAAGATGCAGCCAGCATAAGTGATGGAGACAACAATCACGTGGGAAGAACAAATGGAGAAGGTCTTCTTCCTTTGCTGGGCAGAGGGAAATCTTAGAATGGTGTTGATGCTATAGATATAGGAAAGAACTACACACATGAATTGATGATGAAGGTCAGCACAGCACACAAAATAGCCATCTGTTCTATCAGCCACATGTCTGAGCAAGAGATATTCCGGATATAATAAACATCACAATAAAAGTGATCAGTTTCATTCAGATCACAGAATTCCTGGAGTTATTATAGATGTCTTCTCTGTAAAAGGTTATCCTTTAGTGTTTTCTAAGGGATTTATTCAGCTTTTTTTTAAAACAAAGCAACACTAATCACCACTGGCTTTCCATAGATTCAAGTACACACTAAACACATAATAGTAGACCTGAGACAAAATAAATAGAAAATTCATGACATTTAGGGGAAGCATAGTGTCTGCAGAAAATAGGTACCAAAAATGGCTACCTCTTTTCTTGCTGTCCATATCCTCTGCCACGTGTGCCCCTAGTTCCTTCCAAGCACAGGTGATTTTGTTTTTATTCCTTGAATGTTGACTGGTCCTATGACTTCCTTGGCTAATAGAATGTGTGTGGTAGAAGGGATATTGTGCCTAGGAATCCAGAGGCCTTGCTTGCTTCCATTCTCTCCCCTAGGGTCTTGTGATGTGAATCAGTGTTCAGTTCAGTTCAGTCACTCAGTCATGTTAATGATGTACTCTGCATATAAGTTAAATAAGCAGGGCGGTTCCAAATAGAAAAAGGAGTACGTCAAGGCTGTATATTATCACCCCACTTATTTAACTTATATGCAGAGTCCATCGTGAGAAATGCTGGGCTGGAAGAAGCACAAGCTGGAATCAAGATTGCCAGAAGAAATATTAGTAAATTCAGATATGCAGATTACACCACCCTTATGGCAGAAAGTGAAGAGGAAATAAAAAGCCTCTTGATGAAAGTGAAAGAGGAGAGTGAACCAGTGTTAGCTAAGTGATAAAGCATCATCTCAAAGAGGGTTCATTTATCTTAATAAGGAGTCGTTTAGCTTCTAAGTATGAGAATGAGACCCTATTTGATAGCAAGACTCAATCATCTGTAAGACAGTCCTATAAACCTGGCCAACTAAGATCGATGTCTGTGTAAACTGGAAAAAACCACAAACTCAAGGTTTAACCACTGATTTAGGGATGATTTGTCATTGCATGATAACTAACTGCAGGATATGACAGGTGCATATATGAGGGCCTCCACACAGAGGGCTAGGGAGGGACACAGGGAAAGGAAATCTTTGGATAAGATGATGCTTTGAACATGGGCCTAGAAATGAAAGTCAAAAGCATTCCAGTCTGGACCATTGAGCTTTATGGTGAGAAATGTGAGACATGGAAAGGAATAAATAACCATATGTAGAACATCTTTATTTGAGAAATATTAGTGAAGGATGTACCTTCTGTTTTTTTAATGGTAAAGATAATCTTTCTGGAGACAATTCTGTCTTCATATTGGATTCTTTGTTTATAACCCAGGGCTTCCTTGTATATTGCTGGTTTAATTTTCTTGATGTATAGAACTTTAATTTGCTGAGATTTGATGGCTCCTTTTGGCTTAATTTAGCTATCTGTAGGATGTGAATTTTATTATGCATTTCAGCACTAGTTCTACTTCATCATCATAAAGATGGTTTTAGTGTCTCAACAGATTTTATCAGATCACTGCCACCTGGGTGATGAATTAATGTAGAGACTGTGCTCTTTACTTTAGAGGTGCTCTTTACTGTGCTCTTTACTTTAGAATCTAATGATTCTAAATCTTAAAACTTTGGGCTTTAAAGTTTCTTTTACAAGGTAGATGTGGATCTCCACATGTCTAAGCATATATATTTCTTCTCCAACATTAAAATCCTTTCATTTTTGCTCAAACTAACCCACAATTTTTCTTGAATAGCTAACTCTTACTTGAGAAGAGCAATTTTTGGATATTTGTACTTAGAAGAGAGTTGATACTATTACTCCATTATTTTCCTATGAGTTCAATGATTAAATTTTTCCACATAAGATATAATAGTTCTTTTATTGATCAGAGGCTGGTTAGAATTCAGGAAAGACCTTTCTCATGGAAATATAATATCATGTTTTTTTTTAAAAAATTTAAATTTATTTATTTTAATTGGAGGCTAATTACTTTACAATATTGTATTGGTTTTGCCATACATCAACATGAATCCATCACAAGTGTACACGTGTTCCTCATCCTGAACCCCCCTCCCACCTCCCTCCCTGTACCATCCCTCTGGGTCATCATCTTCTTTTGATCTAAGATATTATCTTGGATAAAGTTTATTTTCAACAGGAGTTGACATAACTTTTTTATATCAAATATTTAAAATATGATTTAACCAGTCTATGTTCAATACAGGATACAGGATGCTTGGGGCCGGTGTATGGGATGAACCGGGGGGATGGGCAGGGAAGGGAGGTGGAAGGGGGCTTTAACATGGGGAGATCGTCCACACCTGTGGCTGATTCATGTCAATGTATGGCAGAACCAATGCAGTGCCTTGAAATGGAATAAGCATTAAGATGTGTATAAGAGACAGGAACTAGACCACTTTCTAACACCACACACAAAAATAAACTCAAAATGGATTAAAGATCTAAACGTAAGACCAGAAACTATAAAACTCTTTGAGGAGAACATAGGCAAAACACTTTCGGACATATATCACAGCAGGATCCTCTATGATCCACCTCCCAGAATACTGGAAATAAAAGCAAAAATGAACAAATGGGACCTAATTAAAATCAAAAGCTTCTGCACAACAAAGGAAACTATAAGTAAGGTGAAAAGACAGCCTTCTGAATGGGAGAAAACAATAGCAAATGAAGCAACTGACGAA